>MU399499.1:281260-501677 GCA_022578845.1 Hypoxylon cercidicola | reverse complement strand
TTTTTAGACAATTAATATTATTTTTATTTATTTATTTTCTACCCTCCGGGGCTGATGAACTCATTTACCATCGGTGGATCCGTCAATGACACTGGACCCAGCTTTGACAGCTACCCCTTGCTTCTTTGATTCATAACGGAAAGCATCATCGGTCATTTCCTATGACATCTAACAACGGTGCAAAGTCTTTGATAGTCAAGTGAAGTACAATTCCTTATCCATACATGTACAGCTACTCCGCAAAATAGGACAAGTGGCAGTGGTGTATATACCTAGGTCTGAATACCGCTGTGGATGATCGTCTGTCCAGCCGTCCAGCTGTTCCGTGGGTAAGGTAATCGTGGGATATCAAGTGGAGAATACGGGGCATACCAGACGGTGGTACCTACAGACAGCTCACATGCCAATAAAAAATAAGTCAAATAATAAATGAAATAAAAAATACCTAACCATTGTGGAGAATCACAAGATTGCCAGAGAAATAGTCGCATACCTACCAGATACTCAGATACTACCATAGTGTTTCTCCACCACAGGAACTAATCTAATGCGAACTGTGGTTCAGAACTCCAGAGCCTCCCTCCCAGGGCTGCCAGGCAGATGGCAGAGTATCTTCACCGGTCTCAAAGATCTGGGGAGACGGGGCGATCACGGGACCAAGGACTTCCCGATTCAGCTTCCAGCGCAACGGTCAGGTGTTATTCATGCTACGGTACTGAGTAAGTCGATGCGATAATAAAAGCCTAGGTGATGTAGAGGGGGTGGCTGATAACCACTATCCTCCAATTCTCGTTCGTCGATCCGTGTACATACTCGTTTCGAGATGGCGGATGGAATTCCTACCTAGCAGCCTAGGTATCATACAATCAAAATGTAAACCGGGTTGAACCAGTTAGCGGCGGCAACTTACAGGTCACAAGCAAAGGCTATATGTCGTCATCTTGTTCCCTCTTGATTCTTCTCCAGGTAACAACTCATCTAGTGGCTGACATCATGCGGTCACACGTTCTCGTGTATGTGTGTGATGAAAAAAATACGTGGTAAGCCCGGTTACCAATTGGGCTTTCCCCAGACCCGCCACCGAAAAGGGATTCCTCCATACGAGATGGCATTGTGATAGATCCGATGGGTGTTACTAAGTAACAAGCATTAGAATGCATGCAGTCATCCACCACTTGCCTTACATAAGATATTCTTGTTATGGTTGCCTTACGTCATAGCTCTCTACACTCTGCTCTCCCGTTACGAGCCTCAACTCTCAAGCCACAGTAATTACAACAACCTACTTCCGAAAGAGGAACCTTCCATAAACAGATGAGGCTGATGCTCCACGACCCCCTGAAAGCTTATATCTCTTTGTCCCCCATATAGAGTAATAACGAATCACAGACGAGACCAGGATGGCAGACCCGAACAAAGAGGAGGAGCCGAAGAAGGGGCCCACGACCAAGGAGAAGCTCCTGGAAGAGATCAGCACGCGCGTCGAGGAGTCGAAGAAGGTCCAGGAGGAGTCCGTGCGGCTGCACCGGCAGGCCGAGGAGGCAGACGACCCGGCCGTCGCCGAGGATCTGAAGTTCCGCGCGCGCCAGCTCGACAAGAAGGCCGCGACGCTGCTGAAGGTGGCCAAGCGCCTCGAGACCGGGTGGGTGCAGGGCGGGGCCGCGGGCGCCGGCATAGGCGCCGGCATCGCGGGCGGGCTCGGTATAACCGTCGGGTCTCTGGTCGGCGGCCTCGTCGCCATCCCCACCACCGGGCTGGGCATCCTGGTCGGCGCCGGCACGGGCCTGGTCCACGGCCCCTGGGTCAAGTTCTCCCAGGCCTTCAGCAAGGACGAGGTCGACGAGATCGACAAGGAGGCCGAGGAGGAAGCGCGGCGGATTGGGGACGCGTAACAGACGAGAAGCGCGGTGGTATTCGGGTTGGTTCTGGGGAGAAAAATACCGGGTGTGGTCCAGCGATGACAATGTTACGATATATGTATGACTTACGAATATGATGGATGCGGATATAGATACGATGGGTTTCCTTCTTCCTGGTACTTGTAATGCGAAAATGGTTTTAGGGGCATGTTGGAATCACGAAGGAGCGTAATGTCCCCCTTGTTTTTATCTCAGTGAGCTCTCTATCGAACCCTTGCCGACAGTCCAACTGGTCTAGTGAACAGGAATTTCAAGTTTTTCATGGTCGATCTACCGTGGGCTTCAGCTTTTAGCATGCAGTAAAAGTTATAACTTTGGCGCGTAATAGTACGCCGTAGGGTAATAGCAAGGAACGTCCGGATTACCATGCCGACTTGCGCTCTAGAGCACGATTACTTGGAGTATCAACTTGGTTTTAGATAGTTGCTGTATATGGCTTGGCATATAAGCTGTTTCGTTTTGTTTTGGTCACGAGCCATCGTGGGAATAGTCATCTAGAGACATGTATATTTTGACTATGAGGAAAATCAGATTTGCGACATTAGGACTAAGTACAGCAAAGCCTACTGAGTTTCATCCCGCGCACCTTGTCTCCGTCACTTGGTAAACTCTTTATCACTTGGAAGAAACTAGAGCTTGTATCGTGTCTCGTATCTTCTAATATTCATGTGCGTAGAGTTACTGATCATATGTCTCTGTAAGTTGCCAGGGGCTATACGAAACGCAGTGAAACTAGAACGTAGCAGAATGGCACCATTCAAACAAACAGCACTCTAATGAGAATGATATATAACTCTAGAAACCTACTGCATGATTGTTAGATTTGCATAGACTGCCTTCATAACCCATTCTGACCAGCACCGAGCATCGGCATTACCATTAACCATCGGTACCTCCTTTATTACACTACATTTCTTCTCGACCTCCATCGAAAGGATCGACTCACATGCTTCAACACATGGTCGAGCACTTTTTTCTCTATTGCTTGATATGCCTTGGGACTTGGCTCGCCCTAATGTTCCTGGCTAAAAGAGACCGAGGTGGCCGACGGACAGCTCGTCTACGAACTCCAAGACATGATCGTGCTCTAGAGGATCGACATGCCTACGAGTTCCCGCAATTCATGAGGCTCCCACTTGAGCTGCGAGAAATGGTTTGGGAATACTACCTCCTCTCTCCACAGCCTCGTTGCCTTGTTACCATTCACGACAGGCCAAATCCTCGACGGCCGGGGCGTATGATTGAGGGTACATTGACCTGTATCTGCGAGCCAGGTTTAATCAAGCCCTATTATAAACCTACTTCAAGTATCAACAGAGAGGTTTGCGCCACAGCAAAGAGGTTGAAATGGAAACACCCTCCCCAGATGAACGTCCATTTTAATGCCCCCTATACATCGGGACCTCTTCACCGCGACTTCTTCTAGCCTTGAAAGGCTTTCCATGGACTTCTTGGATACAGAATCTGGCAATTATAAATCTTATCCCGAAATCTTGCCCCGAATGGGACTCCAAAAGCCAGTTCTTGTAATACTGTCAACAGATCCTGCCCCGTTAGGGCTTCCTACGATCCGGGGCGGACTTCCTAATATTTATCTTTTACATTTGGAATACCGTTCCATCTTCGGTAATAGGCCGGCACCAGCGGCACTTCGTGGTGCCACCCGTTATTAGATGATATGAGGAGAGCTGTAATGATGGAGAGGACTAACCGTCCCAGTCTGCTCTGCGTCAGTTATTACCTGATTGATGAAGACCCGGAACTTTACTCTTGGTTGATTAGGTGTTTCTAACATCGACGGATACTCTCATCAACAGCGCAGCCTCTTCACGGCAAGCCTGTGCTAGTACCTAGTTACGCCCTTCAGACTGTACCAATCATAGAATAATTTCAATTGGATAAGAAAGAAGTTGACCACTGTACTCCTTCGTGTTATCCTCGTGAGTGACTCTGCTCGTCTGACTCCTGAGCAAGCTCCTTGGGCGATGCCAAGTCTATCGACTGCCCCTGAGAAAACTTTCAGAAGTGTGACAACAATTAAAATGTCCAGCTAAAATTACAGAATATACCGAAATTCCTTTTGAAACCCATAAACCAACAGTGTCGATTGAATGTATCGAAACGTGGACTGCTATTTTCTTACTAACGTTGATCATGGCTTGTGGTTTGCTAGTTGCCTCGAGACATAAGCGCGTTAGACGTGGTGAGCCTCACGCTTAGCTAATACCATGCCATCGGGGTGGCTGATGGAGGTGTCGCAGCCCATTTGGACAGGCAGGGTCGCGAACTGAGGTCGCACGAAGAGCTCAGGCGGATTTCAGGGCCAGATCCTCCCCTCTCCGAGACAACGACAGAAAAGGCTGAAGGCTACCCGTTTGCCTGCCCCCTACATACACCACCTGCACCAAACCAACGTGCCTTACACACACCTACCCAAACTTACAGGTACGGGCTTTGCGACTGAGGGTGTGAAGACAGTTGTTCAAGGCTGAGTTGTCAATAATTGTCTCACACCGAACGCGTGACAGCATCCTGCGTGGGTAGGAGGGTCGCAGCCAAGCGCTTGAAACAATGATTCAGTCTCCGCGGAGATGGGTGTGCTGAGTTAATCGACGGGCGTACCCTGCCCAACGGGAACGTCTGTTAGATCTTTGTGCTTGCCTGTCTCCACGTCGCATCGGGGAGGCTCTATAAGGGACGCGGGGAAGGATCACCAGACCTGAGAAATAACGGAGCGAGCCAACGAGAAAAGAGAAAGAAAGGGCTGGGGGCCCTGGCCTCGGGGGGTCGTCTTGTGCTGATCGCCAAGCTCTAATATACATAGAAAGTTTTATTTTTATTTTTATATTCTGAGTACACTCCAACAACTTATGTGTTCGCGAGCCTGCAGCGAGAGAGCCCTTCACCGCCGGATTGCGTCTTGCGCTCGTTTTACTCGTCGTGTGTTAGCTGCGCCGCTAGACAGCCTAAGACGTAGCCCACGAGCTACGGCGGACGGGTGGGATGGGCTTATGTCTGGACCTGCGCGTCATGAGCACCTGAGCTAGCGGCCCGTCTGGGTGTTGGCACATGGTGATCCTACGGCGCAGCTCTATTTTCGGCCCCAAGAAGGGCAATGAGAGATGGGTTAACGTCACTTAGGTACGTAGAGAAAGGCTATTGCTTTCTCGTCTCGTCTCGTCCCGTCCCCGCCGATTCACCCGCCCGTCCATCCGCCTAACTACCTGGCCGGGAGCCGACGCAACGGTAGCAAAAGGCTACGGAGATATGTTTTGGCTTACCTAGGTAGACCACGAGGCGACTTACTAGACTACCTTTATTTATGACGCCCTCATGCCATGGATGTGCTGTACCTTACCTGTTCCTGCGGGAGCAACCCTTCCTCTCCCTCACCGGTTGCGATCCGTACCCCAGCCGTTGGAGAAAGTTAATCAAAATCCCCGCAGGGCGCAGAAGCCTTCGAGCTTATGTACACCCTTCCCTAGTGTCCCCATCTGCCGGCTAAATGGCGCGCAGTCGAAGGTGTGCCGTGGCGTATTTACCCGGCGCTTTTATCCAAGGCCCCGAGAGCCCGTCGGGACGTCCTAAGAGGCTCCTGGGAGAGGAAGCAGGGTTCCAGCTGTTCGTTGTGCCACCCTGGAACCGATCGCCCGGGATTCCCTGGGGACGGCGCCACGGGGAGCGCGATAGGGGTGCAGTGGACGCTAAAGGGGGTTTCCGCCGCGACGGCTTTCGGCTGCGCGGTGGTTGGATGGAACGCGTCGCGCATTATTTCGCGAACCCGTCGGCTGCTTGGGCTGGAGGGACGACGCTAGGGGGTTGCCCATCCGGAGCGCCACCTGAGAAGGAAAACGCAACACGACACAACTCACAGAGCCGATCCAATATATCTTTATGATCATCTCCATAAAATAAACTACAGCCTACAGGCGAACTGCGTGCGTAGGGACTCCATATCTGGGGTGCATAAAGTTAAAAAGACGTTCGGTATGACGGCCCCCAGGATCTGCTCTCCGTAATACCCCAAAGTCCACTTACGCTACGACTCTTTTTTCTCAAATTCTTCTTCTCAAGCCAAGAAAATGACAAGAAAAAATATTAAAAATAAAATAAATAATATTATTTTTCTTTCGAATATCGACCGAAGTAAGACGGGACGCGTGTTTCTCAAGTAATAATTAGAAATCTCAATCTAGGAAACCTCCTGTTCTGGCATCCTAAGCGGGCACCTGGTCCCTACCGAATCTCGATTATATCAGATCGAGACACACTGTAAATTATCACCGCAAGGCGATCCGTCCTACTGCCGTAGTGCTGATTGATAGGGGTCCCGTGTAACCGAATCTCCCGGCACGCTATTGGTGAGATACCGTGTACTTTAGGTACTAATTATATTCTCTCGGCGGAGGGATGATGGTGCCACCGACACATGATGAGCACGCTTATGTTGACTCAAATAGCTTGCGAGGTTATGTTTCTTGCCTGAGACCCTCTGCTACGAGATGTTCGTCAGAGCGCGCACATACGTTTCCTGCCCAACACTTGGTGATCAACCTGCGCTCGATGTTTCACAGAGCACAAGAGGATCGATCATTTTGGAGGCACATTCTACAAACGGCATGTTCGCACGAGATTCTAGAGCGCGTGACCTTCCGGGTCTCAGCAACACTTTGTGGCTATTGAGCATTTGGGGTAAAACAAAGATGACTCTTCCCGAAATGACTCTTCTCTGGTAAGGGGCAACTATAGGAGAAGGGGAGGCTACGTGCAGGAGAAGAGTCCGCCGAAGAAACGTCGTGGCGAAGGGAGAGACATTTTTTTTGCTGGGGTCATGGTATCGTTCATTGCCATCGGGAACCTGGGGAGAGTTGGAGATGATGTTCAACGAAGGACTAGGACTAATAAGCAAGCGAAAACCGGTTACGTGGAGGACCGTTACGCCGTTTCACATCTGGTCCAACTTTGGTACGGGCCTCGCACCCACGTAGCGTTTTCCCACGGGGTAATTACCGCTTCCTCACCGTAGCAGTAGAATAGTAGTAGAAATGCATCTGTAAGGCGCTGTTCTTTCGGATACCCTCGCTCGGTCTCTGATAAATTGCCGCTGGCCCGAACGGCTAACCACCTGAGCCATGAATGCAAAAAACCGCCTTTTCATTTTTTTTGTTCACCCAAACGGCTCCAGTGTCAGCCGGAGTCCTTGTTACCAAATGCCAACGCCTCGAGATGGCCAAGAGGGCCAGCCGGACTTATGACCGTCAGGTGACCCGAGCACGGGGGCGTGCATGTGCTCCGAGGTGCGTCGAATTATGGGCAAATGCAGGCGATAGTGTATGTAGGTACAGAGTATTCCCGATGTTAGATACGTACATAATCTACCTACCTAGTCCAATATAGCGCCATATGGCGATAGCATTCTTGACGGTTCGTGAGGCGGTCTGCGATCTGTGGCGTCGGCCAGCTTGCACGATTGGTTAGGTTTCGCGGGTCATCTCGCAAAAAGGGTGAAAAGGGGCAGGCTGGATATCGTCGCATCGTCGTTCCCCAACGGCAAACCAACCAACTATCCTGGTATTGTCCGTGCTGTGCTTCCCACCCCCGAAAATACAGCAAAATGGCGGAGATGTGTATTTCGATATGGATTCTTTTCATTCGCTCGCTGACCTGCCTGGCTGGGGGAGACTCCGCCGTGGGGGCCAGTTCGTTTGCGTGTTAGTTCCCTTGCATGTGGAGCGGCTCAGGGCAGATGAGGTGAAGGGGTAGATGAGTAGATGCGCGGCTGACCATGACGGTAATAGTTTTGAAACTCATCAGGAATAAGATGTTGCCACTCGTGCACTCAACTCTGACTACCTCTATCTGACCTCAATAACCTGATAAGGGACGGCCCGAACTGTGCCGCATGCCGTCAGCGGGGTCAAACAGGTAGGTATAGGTGTAGGTATCTGCTTGGCCGAATCGCATCAGCCTATGCGAACATCCTCCCTCCTTCATCTTCCTATTTTCCAAAGGGATGTTGTCGCGTATTACGCTCAGGAAGTAGTTGGCAGGAAAGCTGACGGCCGGCTGTCTTGGTCGGTTGCCGGGATCCGTACCAATGTCATGTTATTCGTATCATAAGGCGGATCATCGCGAGGCGGGCGCGGGTTCGGGTTCGTCAGCGGAGACATCGGTCTTGGCCGTCAGCAACTATACGACCCCACGAATAAGTAATCTCTTTTTGGGGGTGGGGTTGAAGGCTCAGCTGAAATGTCAGAATTTCCCATGGGGTTGGCACCCCGAAAGTTCTTCGTAAGATGCCTCGGGTGAGATAGAAATGCACGAAACGATGGCAAATCTGACTATTTGCTTACGTCGGAAAGAAAAAAAAAAGGGAGAAGGCTACGGTAATTGCTAAACCAACCGCCACACCCGCGTGTTGTGTATGAAACCCCCGACCGAGCCTCGAGGCAAACTTTACCCCGAAATCCTCTCTACGTGCCCAGGTAAGCTACCATCACCTGTCAGACTTGCTGTTGCCATCTTCACTCTGCCTTACGCGGCAATAGGTTCTAACAAGATCTTGGCATCCCGCAGTCCAGAGATCTCGAACGAGGTGACCGACCAGAATCGTCCCTCGTACGAGATGAGTTGCCAGATATAGAAGTATGCCGTGGTTCGTGTAACCACCTCGAGTCGCTTCGCCCCCTCGTGGCATTGGTCACCGCGGGCAGGACCACAAACATGATCCATCTACGTACTACGCTGGCGCTGCTAAGATGAGCGGGGGGGAAAGGAGGGGAATTGGAGGACCAGAGTTCTACCAAAGGCGGAGGGAGGATCTCACCGCGCGTTGGTTGGGAGCACCTTACTGTCGCAGACTTGATCATTCCTACAGATGCGTGGTTATTGGACACGGGCTCGGCTCCGAAAGGAAGATATTGCCCTCGTACATGGTTCAAATTTCCTCATCGGAAGGAGGATAAGAAAGTCCAGAACATCCGAGGCCAAGACCTCCTATCAAGAAGGAAAAAAAAGCTACAATCACGAGCTACACACGACGTAAGCCGCGTTAGCGTCTCGTCGTGATTTACCGTTCTCGTTGAAGATTGCTGCTGCTAGTTAATCACAGTTTGGATATTTCAACTTATGAACCCTCGTCGTTCATAGGACCGGCAAGAGTAGGGAAAGGGGGGGAAAGGCCCAGGCAGACGGGTCCCGACAAATCAGGAACACGTCGCTATAGACGGCTGTTCGTATTAGGTGAGCGAGTATATTGACATGGTAGATTTTACCTGATATGTTGACCGCAAGGACGAACTGGTAAGCGTATTGGGGGGTGAAAAAGGGTGTTGGCGTTCATATGATAGGATCTTCGGCTGTTTGCAGACATAGCTCGCGTATGCGGTAATTGCTGAACAATGATCTTGTCACCCGTTTCCTAGTAGAATGGGCGAAACCAACGTCTCGATCCTCATGCTGTGCTAAAGGCCTCTTGCTACTACCCACACGCGCGCGCAGCGCGGGAGTGCAAGCGAGTCTTCGTTCGCGCAACGGTTCCCAACCCATCTGCTACGCCCGTAACACACCGAGTGAGAGTAGCATCTGGAAAAGATGGCATTCTACAGGACGGTAGCGAACCCCGAGGCTGATCTGATCGGGATCTGGAGGCCTGTGGAGAAATGCCGGCGTGTGTGATGGAAGTCTCAATAATCCCATACCCAGGGTTACCTACCTAGGTACACACGGATGTGATGACTTGCAGGGTGAGCAGAGTACCTACATACCCATATTAGACTCGGCTTCTTCATATGTGTCACTGCATACGGCCCTGGCCCTGCTGCAGCTGCCGAGGGAGACGATATGCAGCTGCGCAATCCGCACATGAACTTCTGCCATGTTCCACGGGCTTGCCTGTTACCAGACAATGCCCGTGATACCCCACGGCCGGGTACTCCCAAGCCAACGGAATACCATCATGTAGGTCTCGGGCGCGGATAGGCTGCGCCGGGTAACCCCTTGAAATTGACATAACGACCGGTCTCCTCTCGAAGTAGAAAATAGATAGCATAAGCGGGCAGCAAAGAAAATATAAAAAAAATCAATAAAATATATAATCCGGTACTTAAAATTGCTAATAAATCCATTTTACCCTTTTCTCATCCCCTGTCGCTGTAAGGATTCCCTTCCGCGATCCACGTGGTATCCCTCGACGAATGACTTTCTCCCGTCTGGAAGGACGTCCAGTTCTCAGGATCAGGATCCCAAGCTGCCTCGTTACAGTATCTGCAGCCATGCCCTGGCTCTGCATGTTTTGAACGTGGTTCGTAAGGAAGCGAGCTGTATTCGTCAAAGATCCCGGCGCGTCGATGATTATTACATGGCTGCGACAGGACCATGCACGCAATAGGACATAAGGTCGTCTAAGTTTCCAATTTAGTATGTTGGTATGTATGGATTAGCAAAACTCCGAGACCAGCGAAAGTCCATATACATAGAGTCTGGAAGAGGAATTACATCAAATCTGATTGTGTTGGTGATGGTCTAGTTGAAAGCTGATCTCCTTAAATTCCTATGTATACCTATCGTAGGATTTAACATCGAGATTTGCTTCAACCTAGTTACTACGATAATAGTCTTGGTATGTATGTATTATCCTGTATCGGTCTTAGAGAAATAACCAAATTTACTGGTTCTCGATTATTCCTCTAGCGATTGGGAAACGAGAATGTGACGATGACATCATCGCAGGTAGAAACCCTTATTGTTCCAATTTCTTGATATCCGGTATTATGGAATCAGATCGGCGGCCGACCGTTATTTCTTAATTATAATTGTCGACACAGCTGACCCGCTGACGCAATCATTGTTCCCCTCCCCAGACTTTCGACTGCGAAGCTGCAAAATGATCTCTAATAATACAATCCACGAGCCCCTCGATCTGGGGTTGGAATCTCGATGTGCATTTTTCTTGCTCAATTCGGACCGGTCTCTTGTTAGACTTTCGTACCAAACATACCAAAAAGAGCTCAATCCCCAGGAATTGGATGGATTGAAAATGGAGAAGACACAAGCGACTTTGCTGCTTTCGGTACAGGATTGAGCGTCTCTCGGTAACATCTGATTCACATTTTCAAGCCTCCCTGGATATTACTTCGTTCGTCATCGAGGCGGCTGACAACGGAAATCCCTCCACTACACACTCATTTCATAGCGCCATCGCAAATCACTCCAATTAAGCGAACACATCTTGACCGGTTTCACCTCACCGATATCGAGATATCGAGATCCGGGGGTGCATGACTGTAAATACCTACCCCTTATAGATTAATAGGAGCTATCTGGAGATATAACTCGCGAACGAGATTGGGTATTGGCTTATCACGTCTCTTACTAACGTCGGCGAGGTCGGTTCCTACGGCATACAAGGTCATGAATAATCGTTCGTGTCAAGACGATGCCTAGACTGGGCAGCCTCGTCCAGCGTAGCATTTTACTGCATTCCTGAGGGCTGCGAAGCCTAGCTCGAAGAAGGATCGTGGGTTCGTTTGCAGCTACCTATACGTGCGCATACCCCTACGCGTACGATGGACGATGATAATAAGCTTGTCAGATGGTAAGGAGCCTGTTGGTCCAGGGCTATTGCTCCTCTGCGTGGGGGAAAGATACGCGATCCCTCATCATACATATCACATCTCACAACTGCCAACTGGCAATCTGCATTGCGCGGGCCTGGCCGCGCATCCCGGCGCGGGAAGGCAGGTCACAAGGCCCGTTCTGTTTTGTTGTCCGTTTAACGTAAGACGCCTAATAAAACGCTTGCGAGCGATTAGGGCCCGCGCCGCAAAAGGGGTGTGTGTGTGTGGTATGAGTGAGAGCTAGAACCATAGGACTATATCTATGCAGCGAGCCAATAGAGACGGGTCGCTCGCACAAAGTATTAGATCTAGGGCTGTGGCTTATTTTCTTCGGGTCCCCCGCAGGAATACAATACATACATAAGTACACGCCTATAGCGTCGAGATAGGTTTATACATAGAAGTCGACACCCGCGGCGGCGAGGTCAGCGAAATGTGGCTGGCGCCAATGAGCGCCCGCGTCGACGTCGCGCATGACCAGCATGGACTTTTGGGACCCCCGCGCGCGGATGGGGGATTTGGGAAAGAAGCAAACGCACGCGTGTCACCTGTCCGGTCTGGCAATGGGTAGAAGGAATAACGAAGAGGCGAAGAGGAAAAATAGAAACAAAAAAAAATACATAACATGAGGTACGGTATGCAACGTTTCGGACTCACGATGATGCAGCCTAGAGCGTTATGTACTTTTTGGGGGGTCGCAAGGAGGGGGTGGGTGATCATACTGCGTACCTGAATCACATATGGATCATTTTGCGATTCCCTTCCATGGAGATGGTTCCCAAATCCGCCCCGGCCGTAGCGTGCCGGCCCTTTGTCTTGTGTGCCACACCTCCAAGCACCGAAAAGGAATCTGTTGTTTGCGAACGGTCGCTACGAAAAGGCCCGGGGGAGGGGGGATGACCAAGACGAATCCTCCAAGAATGGAAATCCATCACGATGAAGTTCCAAATTAGGAGAGTGTGTTTGGCTCGGAAGCCTATTTCTAATCGATCCCTATTACCCTATTAAGAGCAGGGAATTAATAAATAATTTTTTTTGTATTTTTGTATCTTTGTAAAAAAAGGTATTTGATATACGACGTGTTGACATGCCAGTCAATTCGTGTAGGTATTCTATACGGGACTGCGACCGGAACGGAATGCTGATGAGCTGATGATAGCGCCAGTGATGATGGCAAGGCACGAGATATTTTGGGAATGGGACACCTAACCGAATGCACGAATTACCGGCGGTTTTGCTCTTGTCGGGCTCGTCTTAGGGGATCCATTTGCCGAACAGGGCTGAAAGAGGCGATGGCTATAGGCCCGTGGCACTCTGACTTGCAGCACGCGCTGGCAGGACGGTTGCTTTGCCGCATGCACAGGCATAGTGCCGCGTATAAAAAGAGTCCATGCATGTCATTCGTCTGTATCTAGATTCCTGTGTAAGCTGTGCTGATAGATCACGAACCCAGCCCCTCTATACGATACTGAGGCGACTTTAAACATAGTAACTGGGCATTATAACATGGAGTCAGCAGACGGGAGATCAAACCAGATCGTCCGGTATCTATTGCAATAGACATGTGTACTTTGTTGACCGGGAAGTCAAAACGAGCTACATTGTACTGCCTAGGTAGGTATATTGGAATAAAGATGACAAGCTTTACAACTTCGTGATCAGAAGGCTAAAAGGCAAAAAAGGCTTACGTCCTCAAATTTTCAGCTGAAAAAGGACACCCGGAGAGGTTGATTGCGGAGAAACAGGCTGCCACCAATATCATCTTCGACTGGGGAAATTCCACTGCGGTGCCCCCGGAATAAATTACCCCTATAGGTCCGCCGCTCGCCCGAAAGCCGGGGGGACAACAGACAAGAATAGCATACTATAAGCCATGTGACTATACCTCAGAGTGTAATATTCGGCCAGAGCTATTTGCGATTATTTTCTACCTGGTTATCGCCTTGCAATAAGTAGTAGGTAGGACCTTGGAACCGATGGATCCGGTGGAGGTGGCATGCCGTCAAGCTCAACTGCTAATTGCAGTAGACTGGTCAGTATGCGGTCCGACTTTCCAGGCTATTCGTCAGTTGTGGATTCGATGGCGTGAATACTTGGAAACGGGGCTGGTATCATCGCTAGACGACAAGACCCGGTCCCTGAAGATACTATTGCGATCTTAATGGAAAGAGGACCGAATAGGCTCACCTGATACCGAAATCAGCTCACCTAGGCCTGGACTCTTGGTACCGGGGGATCTGGGGGATAAGCGCGGCTCCGCATTCTTTCGAGGCTTCTCACGGACTAAAAATCGATTGATTGTCTTAGTTTGCATTCTGGGCGGATACGTTTTGTAGCTCGCGGTATCATCGTGTCTGCATCTGATGACAATCTAGTCGTGAGAGTTGCATAGGTCGCGTGTAAGTCATATGCAGGGTCCAGACCGAGGAGTAGGACACTTAGGGGTGATGCGGGTGATGCGGGGAACCCATCCAAAGTCCTTCTGACCTCTAGTTCAGCATCCGGGCGACAATCAGCCGAATTAACCGCCCAAGGCCGACGGCGCCGTTGCTGCGTCTCGACTTTCACAAGACTAGAGAGCAGTAGATGACAGTCCATTCACGAGCCTCTCCGGAACCGCGGCTTTGGTTTTGGAGGTTTAATCTATTCGTAACTGCCCTGGCAGATCACGACCCGCCGAGCATAAGTCGGCATTGGGCTTGCATCGCAGCAGGGCCACGTGGAAAACATCAAGCTTCCTGGGTTCTCCTCTTGTTACCAAGGCTTTTTATTTATCGCAGTGGGACCTCGTGGTGCCGCTCGACGGTCATGCCGACGGACAAAGCAAAGCATCGACGCAATCGTAATTTCGCCGCATAACTCTGTTTTCATGCCCCCCTATTGCTCGCGGCACGATCTTCGTATAAGGAGCGGAGTAAGTTGCGTGGACGGCTGCGCAAGCCAGGTCACGCAAGCTGAGCCGCGAACCTTAAGGCCAGAAATCCTCGCCGACGGAATTATCGTGACCGTCAGCCAATCGGCGCGAAAATGAGGGCAACTGGGTCCTCGTAACCAGAATAGCTGTGTGAAACAGTGGATACAAACCCCATAGAAAGACGAGGTAATGCCGTTGGTGCGTCGTATGGTCTAGAATTCCTCGAATGCTCCATCAGTTGGACGATCGCTGGACATCACTGGACAATCCCTTGACAATTGACCTCGAATCCTAGGTCGAGGCGGGCAGGGTCACATTTTCAGGGTCCATCCCACATTTGCCCTGCGGCTCTGGATCCCGAGTAGCCCCGAGTTTTGGTAGAAAGCGTGAGAGAGGGAATCACGCGTGCCGAAGTATGTCCTTCGGCCGCTGTGACCGGACTTGGCTATTGGGGGGCTAGGCTACTACCGTAGACATATCTTGAACACACGGTGTATTTGCTCGTGGTGAGAAGCATACTGATGTTTGCATATATTCGCAATGCTATACTATCAAATGCTTTTGTCTCATGACTTACTCCCTCGGGACTCTAGATCAGGGGCCCCGTCAAGCCGATTGCTTTTTGTATCAAGGTCACCCAGGTACCCACCGAAGCGAGGCCGAGTTTCTTCCCTCTAATGGGCAATGGGATTCGAATTTGGTGTGATCTGATTTGCTGTTCTGAACAATCACGGGGGATTTCGCAAGGTGAGATGCCCAGTGTAGGTAGGCTAGGTATCCCTGAATCTTACAGCGCAGTGGAACAATGCAGATACCGCAGAGGGATACATAGGACTCGAATCTGACAGCAGCTTCTTCTGTCATTTTCCGCTGCGCCACGACGACGATGTGTATTCCAACCTAGGACAAGCTGATAGTTCTGAGAAGAGTGAGTTTCGAATCTATTGGCGACCTGATCATATCTCATGTCCCGCCTTGTCGGGCTTATGCGACGGGCCAGCGGGCGAGACGGGTATTTTCCCCATGTGGAGCAGCCGATGCGGTGAATGAAGGGGCTATGTAAGAATAGGGGAATGTTAATAGGTTATCAGATCAATATCAAACATGATATGTGATAGACTATAAAAGTAAGGAGACAATTATGTAAGGTATTCAAATTTCGTTAACTCGAGCTGATGTACACGGAAAGACAAATGCTAAGGATCGGGACTAAACTGCGGGAAATCCTAGTCGTACGCCGTTTTGGTCTGGCACAAGCCAATCATATTTGAAGCTGGTTTACTATGTGAAGAGCCGCGAGCCGCGAAAAAGCAATCTTGAATTCCTGGTAGGAATGACCTAACTTTGCTTCAACGGTATGCTCGAAAATAAGAATAAATATATACATAAAAGTAGTTTAGATTATTTTGATTGGCCGAGCTGTCTTACTGCAGATGTATATTTCTGACATGTCAAAAAAGCTATCATACTAAGACTGAGACCTGAATTGAACTACACCTTGGTTTGTAACGATTGAGTCTTGGTACGATGAGCTCACTCATCTCGTTCGTAACTTTTAAGCTCTCGCTTATCTTACAAGGCGCTTCGCTTCCAAAGTATGGACATTTGGGGTTGTTCGTTATGATGCATGTATATAAGAATTTGAAGCGAGAACGCCAAGTCCTGCCAGCTTCAGCTTGTCATGTCTTTGAATATCGCAACTAAAACCACGGAGAAGAAATAAGGGAAAGCCATAATTTTCTAATAGATGTCAAGTCTGACGATGACTTGGGAATTCCGAAGATGTGACAATCGGGTCTTGCGGCTTGCCAGGGTCTATGTGGCTGTCGTAAACTTGATAAACTCCCGCAATATGCATGCGCTTCCGCGTCCGATCCCATAAGTTTTGGTCATTGCGCAGCGATCTCTTGCATGCTGGGCATGTTGGGGAAATTGCTTAGCATTATGAGGTACGAAGGCGTTTCCAAAGGTTGAATATTATGACGTAGGTAAACAGCGGAGTGCCTCACGGAAGTTCCCCTCACTAGGAAGTATTGGGTACCAATAGGCTGGATGCCAAGGCTGGATGCATGGCCGAGCCGCCTCCTTGGTTTCTTGTGGTCTAAGACTTACATATATACGTAAGGTATATCAAGATGCCGTCTCCTCTGCAAACGGTCACTTATGTCCAATGCATGTCGTCGCGCGAAGAGGAGGTGAGGTCGCGCTAGGGAATTGGAGTAGGTAATACAACGAATTTTAAGGTCCGGGGAACTCCCGAACCCAACCTCTATTTGCTTAGCCTTGAAGCAAGGCTGGTTGGTACTAGCCAAGCTGTACGAGATGGCGGTGGAGTTGTCGATGACACCGGATGACTTCCCCGCCAACATACGAATAACTGCTAACTTAACATGTGTAATAGTAACTTTGCAACTTGCAACTGGCGTGTCGGGAAGCCTTGATTTATCTATGTAGCATCTAGGATATAGATAGCGTCGGTGACTGGACTCTGCTATTACGTATCATAATGTATCCTTTGGTATGTCGATGTAACGAAATCAGTGTCTCGGGATGCTCCATTGGCTGCCCTGTCTCCCTTGTAACTCACCTGACATGCAACGGCACCAGCTGGATGGTAACGAGAGCCCCGTTTGCCCCATTAAAGACTCCATAAAGCACGTTTGAGGATTCCAATTCCCAGAAATCGTGTTGGTCTCACGGGAATTTGAAATTGACAGGTCTTGGCATATGCTGTAAAGGTACGGTGCTGTTGGTAGATAAGAGTAGTTGGAAGCCTTGCATTGTGTTTTTCGTTTTAGGCGAAGCTATCGTCAGTTAGGTGAGCTGACTAGGAAAACATCAAAAGTGAAAGCACTAGCTCGTGTTTTCCTCCATACTTACATACATAACACATACACTAAGTAGTAAATAACTCCCTTATTCCACTCTTATTAACGAATGGTGCATACAAGCGCAAAGCTTGAATTCAAATGCCCCAGGCGATTAAAATAAAACGTTAAAACCAGATATTAAATATCGCACTTACATGCAAATTAGGAAGGGGAAGATACGAGAATAAAAATCGCGAGAGTGCTGTTAATTCATCCGATATATATTTCCAAAAGCGGAAAGTAACTTGCCGACCGATAATACCGGCATCGACATGCCTTATGTAAGGCATGGGGGACCCCAGTCCCCGTCCCATCCCTTGCTCTTAATTTATTTTTCACCCCAGTTCCGGGGAAGTATGCCCGGCCAGGATTAACAACATGGTTAAGGGGGAGAAAGGGACAGGGGGACGTGAGTGGGGAGGGGCGCTGTCAAAGACTTTAGATCTTTTGGGGGGCTGCTTATTATCGATTGTCACGATTGTTAAATGCTGGGCATCAATGGGTTTCGAAACCCCCAACCTCATCTTGTTCGTAAATGGTTGCGGGGGGGCATAGCGGGGTTATGTCAGTTTTCAAATTACATACCAATACACACTGCTAGGTAAATTGCATACCATTCATTGTACTAAGGACGATCGTGATAGTTGAGATGCGGGCGGAGTGCGGAGTTTTCAGAGGCTGGAGTTCGAACCTGTCACAGCATTCTGACCTGCGTGGGGGTTTCTTCAACTCCTGCATCAGTCTCCTGCACCAGTCTAGTAGATAAAAATTTCTCTTCCTCATGTGCACGCCCGCGGGAGTCCCTAGATGTAAATGCATATCCGTTCATGCATACTGCCGTGGTTCACTTGTTGCTTGGCGGATGATGTCAAAAGTACAGATTACTTGGCGAGAGGTTTCAACTCTTGATGAAAATGCTGCAACGGATGGAACATGTTGGTGTTGGTAGGGTCTACATAAAGCGCGCAGAGTTTACTCTGTTGGGAATGTAAAATATACATAACAGCTCCCGACGAGGCGGCTTCGTTCCTAGATTTCCCATTGAGACACTATCACCGTCGCCGTCGCTGTCACTCTGCAATATCTGTTGCCCAACTTCGTGACTTGATGCCCAAACGACGGATAGTAACTGGTCAGTTAAATGAGGATGCAACTCGTCGTAACCAAATTGTGAGGCTGGTTCCAAGGGTGGGTTACAGCGTTTCCAGAAGAAAGCGACGCTTCATGTCATCTCTGGTTTCGAGATCGCGCTTGTCTCTCCTCCCTCTCCAAGTTCGGCCTTCTCCCCTTGATGAGAAGCTGGATAAATCCTATAGGCGGTCTAAAGTGGGGTGAGAGAGCACCGCTGAAGGCCGTGTTGAAGAAACGTGAACGTGGGAGGCATGATACCTAGGAGCGCGTTTGATAAATAGGCCCTGCCGCCTGCCCGATTCGAGGTAGCGCGATCCGTGCATCCCGTTTTCAAGTTGCGGATAGGTATCTCGGCGAGGTGGCCGAATCGATATGGCTAACACGTTATAAGATGGAAGCTTTACTATGTCGAGCAGGTAGCAACAACCACTAGGCATCATTCTTCTAGAACCCCATGAGGATCGCCAAAGGAATTTCTCAGAGCTGTCTTTAAGAGGATTTCTCGGGAACCTCAATGCCTCGGACACCCTACCGAAAATGCACCAACCACGCGCCTACCTGGCAGCCCTGGTAAGATTGTAGGATGGCGGTTCTTTTGTCGCGCCAAACGTGGGAGGCATTAGGCCATGATTTGGGGGTCACGGTGGCAAAAGGATAGCATGCCTCGGGAATGTATGCGGTATGTGGTATGCGGTATGCGGGAATGCGGCTGCTAGGTACCTTTGCGATGCCAGCCTCAAAACAAATCCCGATGTCACAAGAGTTGCGAACGTTGAAAGATGATGCGACGACTTCAAATGAGGCAAGGGTTAAATCAGGTGATGAGTTTAACTTTAGGTACCGTAGGTAAATTGTCATAACCTTATCACAAGCGACGACAATCTAAATGTCTAAATGTTTAACCTCAGATTAATCACATGATATTTTCATCATCGCTCTTTTCGCCGTCGCCCTCAAGAGGCATGCTTGACCAAATCTAGCGTCACGCATCACAGCCGCGGAATGGTGGCAGGTGGGATGAAATAACAAAATCGACCCTTAGGAGTTTGGCGCGCGTTGACTGCGCGCAAGTGTGATGGAATCTCAATTCGGCGTTGCGCGCGGCGGTGTAAGGTGTGATAGACGACGAATCTGTCTTCCCTGCGTGGGGTAGCTTTGGTCGATTGGCGGATGTTGTCCGCTTGTTGGCGCCGCGGCCGACGAAGCAATGCACCGGAAATGCAACGAAACTGTCACAGACTACCTACCTAAGGTATGTGATATTGTTGCTCAGGAGGCGAGTAATGTGACTATCGAGTCCTGCCCTTGTTAGGACCATCGTTTATGTGAAGTCTAATATTAACACTTATGCGTCTACGACGTCGAGTCTCGTTATAAGACCAGTTAAACTTGTCCCCGATGTCCTGGGAATCCTCAACCTGACTAGTTTTGTATTCATTTTGACCTTGTCACATGTTGGTGAGAACGTTTAGACAGAAACATCTTGGCATGTGAGAACGGAGAAGAGTCTAGTCAGTGCACGCTACGCATCGCCATCCTACGCAATGTCATACATGCTCCAGTGCTATGTTGTACGTCAAATGTAGTCGTTTCTCTTCCAGGGTTTTCATGAGGGGGTTAATACAGGGTGCTACTTTCGTATCGAGTTGTGCCCTTGATACAAGGCTGTTGTACTTCGTATCACCCACGTCTAGATTCTAGACTAGCCAACTCCATTTCCAGCTGGCCAGGCCCTGGCTGTGGGGGTTACAGTTGATTCTGAAAGGTCGCAGAGTCTACGGCTTCGGTTGTGGCTGAGGAGTTCAGCTGATCAACGTCCCTTATGCGGAGAAGAACCAATACCAATCTAGCCGCCACAATTCCCCCCGTACGAGGCAATTTCTTTCCCCAGCATCTGCCGTATGGCCTAGGTATTGTGTGACCACGAGAACGCCAAAGGCCAGCGCATACATGCAATTAAAGGTAAAAGGGTTGGTGATGGGCACAAGATGAATGTCTGCCTGATCAAGTTGCCTACACTTCAACATGCGTTCATAGGCACGAATTATCTAAGCCCCGTGAATATCAAGAAGAGGCCCCGGAAAGAGGGATAAGCTAAACTAACTGTAGACTCATCACTGCCTTGTCTTACATCTGAGCTATGCGCTGGCGACTCGTCTTGGGGGTAACGTGCCCGGAAGGGGTTGTGTTGTCATCGTTCATCGTAGCAAAATCGTTCAAATGACTACCCACGATAGTCCAAATATGTAGCCGAAGGCCGACTAGTGGGCAGCTGTGATTTAGGCCCGGCGCGGGGGCGCCAGTTCTGCTCAAGGGCACTAACTGAGGAAGTTTCAAGTCGCTTAAAGGGGACAGTATCACGAGGTCCATTTGCGAGGCGACTTCTAAAAATTCTAGCCGGATTCAGGCGATCCAGGTCTGTCGATCTAAGGCCAAGGGATATGAAGGAAGAGGGGAGAATCACGTCACTTACATCAGCGGCCTTCTCTTACCCGTGCCTCATCTACCTGTCAGCCTGTCAATAGCAGTGCAGCATAGCAAACTAGAATATCCCGTATAACAATTCGACCAGAGCAATTGTTGGGCCGAACGAATTGATATTCATATACCCTTTAATTTGTGCCGATTGCTTGAATCTGCGGGCATTGTGGCATTGCCATCATTCTTGTGACCTCCAACAGCCCCTCAACGCTGGCTTCTAATTACCGCAGGCAAGGATCACGATGCTTAAAAGACTATTGTAATAAAGCGCAGGCAGCAAATGACTCCAGATGATTTTAACAGCCTACCTGAGTTGGGTAGTCATAGCCAGCACAGGTAGGGCATCATAATGAGCTGTAACCATATACGTAGCTGACTCCTTTACACGATTCTGCCTTGTAAAAAATAGAAAACAATGAATCAATGGTATTTTATGTGGCGATAGTCTGATGTGTACCTAGGTAGGTAACCTGCTATTAATGAAGCTTCTGCTAAATAAAGCCGTCTATACCTGGAATATGTGACTGCGAATCCCATGTGCAGCCGTAATCATCTCGTCAGCAGGATATTTATATTTACAGCGTCATTATCAGGAGCAGGCAACGCCATTTTATCAAACTCTTCACCTGTAGTTCATGATTCACGGTTCACGAGGTTGAGGTGGGAAGGACTGCAGATGGAGGATTTGGAGAGCCATGCCACGCGTTGCTAAAAACAACATAGAGAATAAGTGATTCGAATGAGGCAAAGCTTGCACAATAGCATTGGCCAGCATAACAAAATCATGATCACTTGGAAAAGCAACAGGACTGCAAGAACGAATAGGTAACGTGCCCTGCGCGAACAATGCAAATCCGAACCGCTTGCGGGACAGGCAAAAGGTCTGCTGGTCAGTTGGCGTTGCCGGCCAGATGAAATTGATGTCGACGGCCTAACAGTGAACCTCGGGCGGGTTTCCGGGTAGGTCAGTGGTAGGCCCTTAAGTGCCTCAATGGGAATTTAATGCCTGGTTTGGTCTAGATGCTACGCTAAAGTTCCAGCTATGCCCCAAAAGGGTAGTAACTACAAGACACTAAAAGAGAGAACACTAAAGAGGACACTAAAAGGGATATTTCGGGGCGAGTCTGGCCGCTGTGGCCCATTCATCGGAGAAAGAAACGACAGCCGGTACGTATCCTAGGCTATGCAGGCCTATCCTGGTATCCACGGTACGTACCACATGGCAGGTACCTCTGCGCGTGTTGTTAAGGGTTGGCGAGCCCCTGACCCCCTGATCCCAGTTCCGCCGCCACCCTTCTTGACTCTCTCTAGTCCCCGTCGGAGGACCCAGGAGTGAAATAATAGAGTACGTCGGTACGTCGGTACGTCGATACTAAAATACATCGGTACGTACACATGTACCTGATGACCGGTACGTACATGCCCACCCCAGCAAGCAACTGGACTCCAGTCTGGCAGCAACTTGCACACCGCGCCTTTCTTGCCCACCTAGCATGCCCACTCCACTCCCTCCTATCAAATACATATGTACACACCTACCCGCTCCCTCCTCCCCTTCCTCATGGACTTACATCGTGAACCACAAAGAGTTGAACTACTCTTTCGTGCTAATACATACAACCTCAGTGGTCATAGTACCGATCACGACCAGCATTAATCGAACCGAGCACTCTCCTAGCCAGTCCCTACGAGAGCTACCGCAAGCATACATCACCAATACCACTTTCGGTACCTTTATTCGACCTTTGCGCTTCGAAAGATTCTACGGAAGAATACCCTCGCCAATTCACCTTGGGTGCCGATTATCTTCTACTTAATCCCCGAGAACTATCAGAAGCCTGGATTTCGTCCAATTCGACATTCGCGATCGACATCGCGAAACCGCAAGTCATCATATCTTCTTAACGCCACTAATACCGTCTGCTCCAGCAGCCCGAGCAGCCACTTTGGACGGCATGCCTTGTAAAGCTGAAGGCTTGGTCCTGACCGTGGACCCGAACGTCATTCACAAGGTCGATACGAATAATCCCCAGAACCTCTTTAGCATGTGGACTGGTAGGTCCTTCAGTCCTAGGGCATCCACCCCTGTAACTGCTCCTAACCACAACTATAGTATTCTCCAGATGCGCAGACTCAGTCGAGCAAGGCCGAAGATTAGAAAACCTCAGTTGGCGATTATGGAATAGGGAAACATTTTGCTGCGAAACCAAAGAATTATCTCCTGCGACCGTTAGCGCCACCACCACACTACCAAAAGACATCCCGGAGCTACAGCGAATACCTGAAGTTCCCCAACTATCGGGTAGCGTCGATTCTATCGCAGACGAAGAGGCTATCGATTTCACAACTATCTCCGATCCAGTGGAGATCGTCCGACCTCGCATTGTTCGACAGGACTCTTGTGCCAGCAGCCGAAGTAGAGGTCGCGAGCGTCACATTACCTCGGATCACCTTGAGAAGATGGTAGTCTCTATCATACAAGAGAAGGAGCCAAACCTGGCACCGCTCCCGGACATGAGCTGCCCTTCAGAAGAATCGTCGGATGCCGATCAGACTCCGTCGTCTTGCTTAGAAGTCGAACACACCCCCGCGACACCAGCAACCGAGTCTGTATGCGGCTCAGAAGACGAGAAATCCCTACCTATGTCACAGATGAAGACGCCAGAGACCCCGGCCACCACTGTTATCCGCGGCTTCTCACCCTCGCAGATTCCATCTTTCCGTGTCTCTCACGAACCCAAGTTGTCGACGCCCGACCCAATCCCCGAGCCGTCGTCTTCTCCCGCGGCGAAACCTATACAATCCAGGAAACCCGCTATGTTCAAGCTAGGCGACTCTTCAAGCAGCAACGGGTCGTCCCCCCACAGCTTGGAGGCTCGTCCATCAGTACCTCAAGCTCAGGCGCAGCCCCAGCCTCAACCCCCTAAGAGGAAGATGTTCGAAGTTGGTGTTGGCTCGTCTGGTGAAGACGAGAGTCCTTCTCTCAAGAGTGCTTTGCATTCTTCGCGACCTAGTTCCCTCCTCAATGCGCAGAAGAAACAGACCTCCTTTAACAACCAAGTCACGACGCGAACGATCCAGACGCCTAGCGACCAGTCAGATAGCTACATGGACGAGAGCGCCATTGACGATGATGAAGACGACTCGGAATGGGAGGATTCTATTGAGGAGAGCGGAAAATCGAGCGTAGATGACGCAGTCACATTCAAGCGTGTGCCGTCAAAGGCGAACCTGACTTCTCAAAGATCATTGATCAGCCTTATGTTCGCTGGCCAAGAAGAACGCGCCAAGGGCCTAAGCAATTATGCTTCGCATTCGACCCCTGCCATCCCCCAACGCGCCCGTGCACTACAGAACTCGAACATGAACATTGTCTCTTCGCCGAACGATTCCGACACTGGTCTCGAGATGAGACGCGGCTTGCGCCCTACGCCGCTGAAGCCCATCAACGAGATTCCTCGTTCTGGAGCCCAGCCAATCATGACGAACCCGCAGAACTATCACCAGGCTGCTCTGTCGCCCAGAACTACTAGGAGAAACATGTTGGCCACGGAGCTGACGGAATCACTCCGACGTCAGCTTCTATGGGAGCGGCAGCAAAAGACTTCGACCGCTAATGCCGTTCTGAAAAGGCGCCATACCTCCCTCGACGTAGCCAACTTGAAGCAGTATCCCGAGCGAGCCTACATGGGCAAGGGAAAGGACGAAACCAACCCCAGCAGTTGGAACCAATATTTCAGCCGTGACGATTTCGGCGGATACCATGCTCAGGGCTGGTAATTCCAACCAGAGCACCCCGACGGCAGATCTCGAACTGCCTTGTACTTTTCTATTTCTTTTGGTTCTATTTTACCGAAGCATTGCGAGGCGGTTGATTTCTATTACGATACCGATTGCATCGCATGAATCCGGCGTTTAATGATGTTGCTTAATAACGACGCATCCCATGGCCCATAATCACACTGCATGGTTTGCCGGCGGACTATCACTGTACCAATCATAGCACGGTCTAGCCGTTGCATCGCATGGTCTACGACTTACGGCCCACTCGAAATTCATCGTTGTGTCTAGGGCATTCGCCTTTTTCACGTTTTATCTGGCACTAATCGGCGTTGCTACCTGGATGATACCACGGTCCGCATTTGATTTTTTTTTTTTCGCCCTTGTGATGGGCTGCATTTGTTTTTATTAGTTATAGTGTGTTTCAAGGGAGAATCGGAGGGCAACCTCACGAAGAATGGGGAACGACCAATTCAAAAAGGGGAAAAACTACCAAAGGGAGTGTACGGCCTCGCCCGCAGCGGCAGAAAAGGAGAGAGTTTGCTAGCTAGACAGGTGCGCAAAACAGCGACTTGAGCAAACAGTCGAAAAGGGAGAAAAAATCGCATGCGCCATGACCACAAAAACAAAGTAAAATCTTGAAGGCCTACAAAATAAAAACAATGATAAAATGTGTTGACACACTCATACATACTCGCTTGTCCCAATTCGCTCTACGTGATGTCCCTTTCTAATGCCCTAAGTGAACTGACAGCTAGGTACCTAGTTTCTATACCTCCCCAAAGGTATGGGCAAGCTTACAAGCAAAGCAAACAGGTCTTGACGCATATCATGGGTGGTCAACGGGAGACTCACCTAACACGTGAAAGCCGAAAAGGTCACCGTCATTTGCGTTTCGCCAGCGGATAGGTGCAAGCTGGCATATCAGGGAAAACGAGGCGCTCCACGCGACTTGGAACCATGGGTACTAGGCGGGAGATCTTCTTAAAAGGCATATTAAGAAGATAGGACACGTTGATATCACTCTATCCACCGTGCCCTTAATTACTATATTGTATGGCAGGTAGACAACAGCTCCCTTCGAGGGAATCTGGCCATCCTTTTCAGGTACTGAGTCGTGATCACCGTAGATAACACATATAGTAAGCAGATAGCAAGCAGCATCGAAAGGGCGTAGAAAGTACACTTGATCAATTGTTCACGAGCCATGGTCAAAATACCACTCGCTGCAGAATGCGACGCCGTGGCATCTCGGTGATAGTTCTTGGATTTCCCCAGAAGGCATCGTGCAGAACGGTATATGGAGCCCTTCGACATGCAACGAGGACCCTTGATCGACCATCGGAGGATAACTATTTGGACCGCCTCGTTCCCAAAATATGGGTATTTCGACTTCTACCGGCAAACCCAAGACATTTCCAACTACCGTCTGCCCACATTAGGAATGTCTTAAAAAAACGTCAGGGCTTCTGGACCCTTTGGTGCCGAGAGGTCAAAAGATCGTCAAAATTCCGCAGCCTGGGCTACCATTCACCTCCCCCGCTCTCTATATGGCTATTCCAAGTCACAAGAGCAAAAGCGCAAGGCTACGCTAGGCAGGACGAGACGGTAGCTAATGACGAGGGACCTCCCGTCGGGATTGGCAAGAATTGGAGGCCGAAGATGCATTCAATGGATGGATATGTCGGGAGTTACTTGGGACTTGCATTCCGGATGCGCAAGGACCATATCCCCCCTGTCTATCCGGCTGCATCTGCTGGCGATACCGACTGCATCACTACCTAACTGACGGTGAAATAAACAAGGTAAATGTTTCTTTATTTTCTCTACCTCGTACGCGAACTGCAAACAGTTGGCTCACTTGGGATCTCTGCGGGACTTGTATGTAATGTGTTAGATCCAAACACCCGCAGGTGAACTTCTACCTACTGTAGACCGCCCCCTCTCAGCGCATCTCAACAACCTCCGAACCCCTCTATTCTTCTCCATTTATATCGCCGCCTACCCTGAAGCTAAGGTTAGGTATATGTTGCGGACGTTATATAGCCCTAAGCAACGGTGCTAAGACTTATTAAAAGGCTTGCGACGGCAAGACCAGGTCTTTCTCTCTTGACTCCTCTTTGGTACCGTATGTACGAGATGCAGGCCGCCTAAGGGTCTGAGAGGCAGGGAAGTCGCCTTGTTACCAACGGGGGACGTTTGGGCGGAGCTTTCGACCGCTTCGAAGCGGGCCTAAGCTACCCGGAAAGGGGAAATAATTGGCATATCGTACCGACGGCAGAGGGCGGTGAGTTGAGTTTCAAACCCGCCAGCGCAACTCAAGTTCTTAGCGATAGCGACAAGTACGTAGAAAGCAGCTTGGTGAGACACGGGTCAAAGACAATTGTAATCAGACGTAACGTTATCGAAGCCGGCTTGATGACTGTAGGCTGAGTCCTGAGTCACCTCGCGGCAATCTAGAGCTAAAGTCTGACTGAATAACTCAACCATACGTCGGCTATCCTCAGTCTCCAGGAAGAGGAATGCTGAACCTATCATGTAAGTGTGCTGGCATCATATCAAAACAGATGACATAGACCTGTGAATATACCTGTACGATGTACCCCGCGTGGGCGGTTAGGATGCATGTACACATGTACACATGTACACATATGTATGACAGCCTGGGCAGACGATGCGGCACTATCAGATAGGAAATACCTGCATTTTTTGGTCTCATGTTTTCAACCGTGCATATCGAATGAATTCTATTTGATATAAATTCCCTTTTCGCTTTTTCCCACTTTCCAATTTTATTATTGGCCGAGAGAGGGTCGAAGGAAGTGTCATGAGCCCCTCGCTAACGGCTGAGCTGTCTAACCCCCCCATCATTACATACATCTACCTACATATACCTAAACCCAGGTATACCGGGGCCTGGGTAGAGGTAGCTAAAGCGTATAGGTTATGAGTAAAAGGTGGTGATGCGCCGTGCTACCATTTGGTCTTAGACAATAACAACAACAGAAGAGGTTCCAGCCCACTTTCCTGCATGACACCTTTTTGCATTGCAAGGCGATAGGGCTTATCGAACCGTTTATCGATGGGAGTGGAGGGGGAGGAGAGAGGGGAGGGGGGGGGGAGGTGGTCCAAGCACGATGAGTTGGCCTACCACACCTTTTGGCAAGTCTCGCCGTCGCGTGCAAATCAGCGCTCGAGAACCGTCGCTCACCGACTTTTTCTCTCTCTCTTTCTCTGCATGCCAAAGGGCCAGCGGCGCCTCCTCCCCGCGCGCCGGTATCAGATGCTCAACTAACTCACTGCCTTCCCGCCGGCCGATGGCGCTATACCCGCCGTGCAGCATGTCCGCTGCTGATACAAGAGATCATGACTAGCTGACATGCGTCTGGGTCCTCCTTCGAACGAGATGGCGCACCCGCCGGTTTGCGGTCTCTGGGACAAAGCAGCGAGTGGGAATAACAACAACAGAGACCAATGGCCAATGGTCCCCGAGGCCTCTTCTCGGCGCCTTGGTTTCCTCATCAGCTGCTAGCTTCACGCGCTTCCACACGGGCTCCGCGTCTAACGGCCCAAGGGTCCAGCCGGTTTTTTTTTTTTTTTTTGGTGTCGGCGTTCTCCTGTTGGGCTGAAGTTACGAGTATCACACCTCCTATTTGTGAATGGGGATTGCAGAACACGCTACTTTGGATCGTGGCTTGGTGGAGGCTTTTTTGTCCCGCCTAAGCATATGCCAGTCATCCCATCTGTGGCGTCCCTTAGGGTTGTCTGATGATATACATACGTACCCGTGGCATCGTATTGGACGAGGTGATTTACTTGATTACATACAGCAGTAGGTACCTAGGTAGCCGGAGAAAGCCGGCAAGGATTATCTTATCCCGTGCCGTTCATATCGAATCAATCCCGCGATGGCGTCTGTACATAATCAAACAGCCAGTCGTCGCGATAGATGCAAGCGGGGAGAGACAAAGATCAGATTGGCATCCAGATACGAGTTTGGTCAAAGTCGTCATCAACCCGTCGTGGGTCGTGGGGGGGGAAGGTCCCCTAATCAGGTATCTACATTTAGAACAGGCCCGCTGACTCGAGATACCAAGCTGGACGGTCTATGCGTTGTCAAAGCTACAACTTGTGACGACTCAACAGGGAACATACGCAAATGCTGAATTTACTGAATATTTTTACCGAATATTGAATAATACATATTAATTCCGGCCTTTTTATTTGATATTACCTATTTCGCCTCCCATCCCTGCAACACCTATGTACAAGTAGTTTCGAATCTCTGATGGACTAGTGAGATCATAATTGCTTTTGTCATTCTGATCATCTAATTTTTTCACGAAGCCGTCGACCTTCGCACTCAACCCATGCTATTGACGAAAGTACCTGGCTGTGTCATCGGTCCTTCTACTCGGTTCAATTGAGAAATTTCGGGTCTCCTCAACCGACTTAAATTTAGCCCCCCGGTCATTCGCTGTCTCGGGGTGCGGCCCCACATCTTTCTAGAAGATTTCTAGCGCCGCGATACGTACCTCTCTTAGCTTTGGGAGCTGCAAGGGTGTACCTAGGTAAGGACCTAGTACTAAACGGGCTGGCTTGGCCTGGACTGGCAGGCTGGGTGCTATTCACGTGAAATCCTCAACTTGGTTGAAATAGTGGGGTGATCCCCCCTCAAGCTCGAAAGCAGGCGGCTTACATAAAGAATCAGCTTTAGCACATGATTTTATCCAGATGACTCCACACGAGCTCCAGAAAGACACCGAGAGTCCGTCCAATCTCGGTCTACTTCATAATACCTCATAAGAATACCTCATAAGAATACCTCATAGGAATACCATCCTCTTTGTAATACCGCCGAAAGAGGGACACACCATGGCTAGATGGGACGGCGAGGCGAGTAAGAGGCGCAACGCAAGAGGCACGTCACGCGAGAACTTGCGAAGTGGCTGGCTAGCTCATCGAGGAATCAGGCAAGGTAAAAGGGGAGAAGAGAATGAACGCGCGCCTCGAGCACTTTCGGAATTGTCGAAATCCCCTTATTGACTTTGGAGTTATTGACCATGTTACGCGTCCAACGTTGTCGCGAGGGAGGGGTTCCCAAGTTTGCCCTCTTCCCGTCCAACCTAATGTACGGCAAGCCCTTTTCTTATTTTCCTTTAATAACAAACATACAGCGTATATCACATGCCCGAGCTCTTACGTGCACCCTGGAACTTTGCGGGTCATTCCATTTGTCAGGGAAACTCTGATGTGCCGGGCCCTGGCAGAGGTTCTGGGGACGAGTCGTAAAAACCCAACCGGGAGAAGGCAATCCAGCGGCGTGGGATATAAACGTCCGTTCCTTTTTTTTTGTTTCCTTTTTTAGCGGCTTTCTTAATGGCTTTTTTCTCTAACCACGTGGAAGCCGAGACCCCGGGACGGCCTGGGCTAACGGCTAACGGGTTCGAAGGTTCAGTTCTCGTATGTATGTGTACCTGTCGCTTGTACACCGCCGGCCCTTGCAAGGTGTGGAGCGTGCTAGATAATTTCGCGGACGCCAGACGTCGTCATCGCCCATTGAAATTATCAATGGCCCGACCGCTTCTACTGCTACCTTCATCACCTAATTCTCGTCACCACAGCAGAAGGAATGAATTTCCACTAATTCTCTTACTATGCCGCGAGATCTCCGAAGCTAGATGGAGCCCGGTACCACCTACACATGCGCATTCCTGAGCTATGTTTCGGTACAAGTGGACGCGTAGGTAAGAGGCCGGCAGTGCTCAACCCAGATCCCTGGCGGTCTGGTACAGATCCGCGGTACGGTGCTCACCTCTGCGGCGCCGGTGAAGATAGCCGGCCCCGAAACGCGCGCCAGCTGGGTCGCGGAGCTTCACCCGGCGAAGAGCCATGTAACGTCGGTCTGACAGTGCCAACGGCGAGCTCCCTCTGTCACCGTCCTCGTATCAGGTCATCACTAATGCGAAGCCACCAAGTCGACTGCTTTCATTCGGACGTAGTTAGATCGTCATGCGAATCACCAGCCGCGTCTATGGGGCATATCTACGGGAATAGGCCTTCCCGAGAATAGTCCAGCAGCAACATCATTGGTGCAGTGTAGCGTGTTCCCATCGCGTATACTGCAGCTCAAAAGCCATTTGCCCTACGTGTGTAAACACCCCAAGGTTCAGTTGCCCATGGGTTTGAAAAATCCGAAAACATGATAAAAATAATAGCTTTAATTATTTTTTTATTCCGTTGTTTTATTATTTTTGAATTTATCGAATTATTTAAGTTCTCGAAGACGCGGCGCCTCCGATCCTAGATTTAGTTCGGAGCCGCGCTGGAGACCATAGGCGCTAGCATCCGAACCAAAACTCTGGGAACGAGAACAAGCAAGAGATGAAAGAGAGTCTCCTCCCCAGTCTCGCGGAGAGGTCCCTGTTGAGCCACCCTTGGGTATTAGCTCGAAGAAAACCGACTGAGCCCATTACGCGCCGTCAGCTGACTACGTACGGCATTACGTGATATAGTGTCTTTCCCGGTACACTGGATACTATAAATCTGGATTTCCCATTTGGCATGTGGAGACAGAGCTATCGTAGCTATCCCGCCGTCATAAATAACTAGTAGTAGGTAGGCAGGCGGTCTCGTGCTGGGCTAATAGAAAACAGACTATCTGTCATCTCTCCGAGTGAGCTAGTTTAGTCAATTCATATGCCATCGCCGTCGATCCAGCACCAAGCACAAGAACAGCGAGGCCTCCGGAATGGACGTTCATGGATAACGGCTGAAGGCATCCAGCTGTTGAAGAAGGGTGTCACCAGCCACCTCTGGGTCTGTCGTAATAGAGTTTCGCTAACCCGCTGGTTTGTTCGCGCGTGCCGAGGCTAGCTTTGCTAGTTCTTCCTTTGAAAAGGGTTCGTGTCTTCGAATAGACAAGTACCGGTGCGAGGGAGGAGGGTGTGAGATGCGTTCATCTTCCCGAGGCAATGTTGCGTTATGGTTCATATGGCCGACTCTTTCCCGAGGAACTCGATTCAAATCAGACATGTAGATGCCTCTAGCCTAGCACACATGTCAACGTGTTAGTCAAAAGCATTCTGGGCTCGTTGGAGATCTGTGTGGCGAGGACTCGTGCGGTCTGGAACCGGGGCCGGTCGAAGTCTATTTTGACTCTCCTCTCTACCCGGATACGAGAGACGCCAGTTTCCCCAACCGCAAGAATGGGGAAATAAAGGTTAACCTGAATAAAGCTGGGGATGGGCGGGTATGGCGCGTCGTGTTAAAGGAGGGGAGGAGGGTTACCAGATGGCTGGAAAGTTCGGCATGTGGTTGCTCTAAACGGCGAGCTGGTAACCGCTAGAGCTACCTAGTTAAGTAACTCTTGTAGACCGAGCTGCCGGTGAGAAAACCAGTACTGCTGATTGGATTCGAAACCCATCTTCTAGAACCACAGAACTCTCGCGAGCGAAAGCTTACTACGCGCGCGATCATCTCCTGCTTACCTTTCGTATTTATTTGATCATCTAAGCACTGCCAAGCCGCGCGTGACCTATTGTACTTTCTCGCTACAAATTTCGTCTTGAGAAATAAGGGCGCGCATAGCGGTAACATGCTTCCTTGGCTTTGGACACGTTCCTTGGAAAGAGAAAAGCATTGGCCCCTATCGGGTGGTGAGACACTATCTGGATAATGGTAAAACGCGACAAGCCGAGCCCCTATTTAATAAGGGGTAAGAATCATTATGGTTCGCCTCAATGTAAAAAGTGCTAGATCTTTATATTCCTGCGCAAGTTTTACAGTGAGCCCGATGTTAGCATGGAAGTATTCGTGACATTAGTGCAAATAGGGGGTTGCCTCGCATGGGTGAGCATGTCTGTGTACGGATTTCCCAAAGCTGCGCCACAGAAATCTGAAGATATTATCCCAAATATCATAGCACTTCTAAGGTTTTTTAGCGCAAAGGCGTTATGTCAGTTATATGTTAGTATGTTCTGATACATTATGGTCTTTCTATCTCTAGGAGTTAGAGAAAGGTCCCCTTTCAGGGAATAGAGAGAATCAGCTAATTGGGCGCTCACACATTTCTTAAAGGCAATAAACAGGCCGAACCAAGAAGCCAGTGCATGATAAGATTCCTAAGGTATTGAGTCTTGCATATTTTTCGTCGAAGCCAGCCATATCGATTCTGTTTTATCAAGGGAAGGGAGCAACAAGAAGACAATACACACAATTACTCCAGAATACTTGAATAAACAAGTAGATTCAAAGTGATAGCAACAATAAGATATATCCTCTTTTGAAATTCTTAATGCTGAAGAGATGATTTTATCCTGGGAGCCGGTCTGGAGCACTTGTAGTATGGGCATAACTTATTGTACATAGGAGGTAAGTAGGTACCTATCATAAGACGTCATCTCTACCCGCTCGCTTTAGCACCATAACAGTATCTAGGTAGCTTAAGTTAAGACTTTTCTCGTAACAATATGGGTTTGATAGAGAAAATTTCTCTGTGTCCTTGCAGAAAGTTTTGGATGGTGCAATGGCATATGAGAGAAAATACGACAAGGCGTCTTTCGATATCCTGTCTCGTGCATAGGCTACTACCTCTTGAAGGCCTCCGGGAAAAATGAACATACATGAGATATAAACATGTAAGAGTATAAGAGCTTTGCCATTATAGAGTGTAAAAATTTCTTGTTTGTAGTGTTCTTGGGGTGTTTTTTATAAGACTAGGTAAAGATCAAGTAACCCCGCTACGGTACCTAATAGTGTAAGACAAAGACTTCTTCTCTCATTCAGAGTTCTTTTATCCCTTTTCGTTTCCGTGACTGGAAGCAGTCTGCTTGATGTTCCTCATTTCAGGCTGAGGATACTTTTATACGTTACCTCTCATTGCAGACGTATTGAAAATTCAAGGTGATCATAACCTACGACAGGAAAAACAAGATGTAAGATGTTTGGTTTGCTAGACGAGAAAGCGAAGGATAGGTGGGCTAAATATCCCCCAGAGCAGAGACGACATGGGTGGTCTGTGGTTGCTGGGTCATAATCCAGCTGCTTTCACAGTACGATGCCAATTAAGTATTTAAAAGTCGATTACTAGGCAGCTATCTTACGAACTTATCTCAAATATAGAGGCTCATGTGGTTGTGGCTGATAAAGACCAAGTGTGAGGGTAGTGGGGATAAATAGGGGTTAGGGGTTCAGGTTTAGTAGTAGACAATGATAAGAAATGATCTCCTCGAGAGGAAGGCGAACTCATGATAAGATCAGAAAGTAGGAAGAATGAAAAAATACCTTCCTGAAGATGAAAGCTGAAGATGAAAGCGAACCCATAATAAGGACAGAAAGTCAGGGGGGGGGATACTCTCTTCGAGATAGGGGCGAAACCCACGACAGGGGCAGAAAGTGGAAAAAAGGAAAGAAAAAAAGGGAGGGGGGAGGGAGGAAAATAGAAAAAGTCTCCTCCAGAGGGAAGTGAACCCACGCCGCCGACTGTAAAAATATCTGCATCCACCGGGGTTTGCACCCGGGTCTTTCTCTAACCACTACACCAAATGGTTGGAAGGGGAATGAGCTAGACTGCTGCTCCATGGATGCCTTAGCTGGGAGGCTTTGTTCTGTAATCGGCGACTTTATTTGTTATTATAAGTCTTTCTTTGCAAGTTGCTAATTCTGAATAGGGGAAGCACCCGCTCTCCCAAACTTATGCGAGCTCATGCTCATTGCGACTACGATACAAACTAATCATCACGGGGGGCGGTTGATTCATAGCTAGTCACATAGCAGCACTTAAAGAAAGATCATAGAACTCCAGTCAACTACATCTTACTCAAGAAAAGGAAATATAAAAACTTGAAGCTATTCCCACCCCCTTTCTTTGCATGAGTATAACATCCATTCACGACTTTCACTGGCACAAGACGACAGAAGCATCAACACTCAGGTATACCAAATGAATGAAATAATACGCAGACAGAAAAATAATTCACGCAAGAGAGGTATCTCCGTTATTTATCATAGACATCTACACCATAAACTAGCTAGAAGTGATCTACCACCTAGGCTCACCCCTTTCCACCTTTGGCGTTACAACTGCATTCCTATCGGCAAAGGGATCGTTTTCATCCTCATCCACATAATAATCCTCTTCATCTGACTCTGGCTGGGGGGCGCGACGTGGAGCTATCACAGGTTTTGAGGCAGCAGACGGCCTCGGAGGCGGCACTGGCCTAGGGGGAGGACTGGGATTGATGCTAAGATGAGCTATTTCTGGCACAGGGCTCGATGGGCTTGTCGGGGACGTTGCCTGGCTGTGTTTCTCGGTCGCCACTATAACTCGGTTAGCAACAGATGAAGGGATTCCGTGTGGGAGATAACTTGCTCCTGTAGAGGTGCGCCTGCTCTGCTATCTCGTCATCCGAATCGCTGTCGGCATCGATCGATCGATCCAGTTGCTCATAGGTCATGAGAGCTAAAACAAGCTCGTCATTGGCATGGAGGAGACCGCCGAGCCATTGCTCGTCCTCGACATGGTGAATCTAAAGAAGTCAGTACATGATCTTGCATAATATGAGTCAAAAACGTACATAGCGCAAGATCTTCCTTCTCAGCTTTTTACAAATTTCGAACCGCTCGACTGCTGTGGCATTTTCCGAGATCCTTTCTCTCTCTCTGTTTATGCTCTGAAGAGCATTTGTCAGATTAGTAGCCGCAATTGAGGACTCAGCAACTGCGACTTTCATAGAGTCCTTTTCGGCTTCAAGGTTAAATGGTTTCTGCTTTCTCTTGCCCTTTTCCTTATCCTTTTTCTTCTTATCCTTAGAGGAACTGGAGAAGAAGGAACCTGAGCTAGACGGTGACTTGACATGGCTGAAAGACTGGACAGTCTGGGCGGGTTGGGGGTAGGTAACCGGCTGTCGTGAGGATGAAGCCTGAGACGGGGAAGCTTGGGGGGGCTGTTCAGCTTCGTCCTCGGAATCACGAAAGGGGTCCTGCTCCGTTTCACGGAGGACCTTAGACTTGGCTTGGGTGACAACTTGTTTGCGGCGAGGAAGTTCCTATAATTGTTAGCGAATTGTTAGCTTTGAGGGTTTCTAATGGGGCCAAGTTCTTACTTTGTAGAGCATGGCGACTCTCTCGAGGCCTGGGGTACTCTTGTATTCTGTTGCCCAGCTTCTGAATAATTCCAAACACTTCTTCTTGACATCGGGATCAGATAAGTCCGAAGTGCCGCAAACGCGCAGGCGCTCAAGCAGGGGCTCATCGATGAAAGTTCTCTGGAAGCGCGGGCCAGCGTTTTGAATCAAACCATCAAGAAGTACAAGAGCCCTCAATTGTCGATGGACGTTGCCATACTTCAACTTCTTCCTGAGAGCGCGAGCAGCTTCTGCAGGACCTGAAGCTTGTAGCTTGATGACCTCGACCAGGTCAGGGATGCCACTGAGGTCGTCCTCTTCATACTGCTCGCTAGTGAGGCGTTCCACCGTCACCGTAACAGCGGAGTAGGGCTTCTTCTGTTCGAAAAGTCAGACCAGAGACCTGTTCCGTTTGACAGTGTATCAACATTAGACAGGGGAAATATTAAGGGGTGGAGGTGAAGTTGAAGTTTTTGATACAAAGCAAACATAACGGGATTTGATAAGGTGCAGGGTCTGGGGACTACCAATGCACAATCCCGGCCCGACGCGTGCCCACTCACCTGGGAAAACATGTCTGCAGGTGTACAGCAGATAGGGTTCTGACGTCAACCTAGATAAGTTTCTGAACGAAAAGTACATAGGTAGAAACCTATACCTAAATACTAGATATCGTAAGATACTTGAGCAAAAGCCAGGTCCTAGGTATGTGACAGCTACAGCCTCAAAGGAGTTGGCGGCTATGGCTATGGCGAGGGGGGGTGCGCGTGCGCATGTGGCCCAAGGCAGACGGGAGTATGTCGCGAATGACTCGTTAGAAGTCAGGCAGGCTACCGAGCTGAGCTGTAGTTTGAAGCAGGCTGACAATATAGAATCCGAAGTGCAGTCTGCAGTCTGCAATCTGCAGTCTGCAGTCTATCTGACTCAAAGTGAGTTGGACCTATTGCAAGATGATAAGACTCTAGGACTAAGGCGCAGCGGCAGGGCTGAGGCTGCAGTGTCAGTCTGGCTTCTGACTTGGACAGTTTTGCGTACAGTTTTGCGTCGGCAAAAACAGTTGGGACCCCGACGAGCGATGGAATCACCACTTTAGGTGTACCACTGAAGTGTACCACTCAAGTGTCGAGAAGCTGTGCGAGGTTCACGTCGCTGTTGTCATGTGGAAGCCGAAGGTGGGGTGAGATAATTAATCTAAATCGTATCACAAATGGAGGGGCTTTCTCCTAAATGAATATATGTGGATATTACCTAGACTTAGGTATTCATATTAGTCTATCGAGTCCTGCCAAATCTTTGTCGCTATTCTCAACTATGTGAGCGCCTTCTCTATCTGAATGTTATATTAAGGTTATAGGTAGGTATGAAAATAGGTACCTAGGAGGTAGGTACCATGTTAAGAGTGGAAGTTACTCAACTCGCTCGAGGTGGGTACAACTCTCTTCATTGGGATCAAGGGTAACTACTAGTACCGTATTGTATTGTATTGTATTGTATTCTCACAGTTCCATCATGCCACCTCGAAATTGTTGCCAGCTATGCTATCTATTTATTAACCGTGTACGATACCAAAGGTGGGCTTCGTACCAAGTAGCGCTATTCTCTACGAGAACGACTGCGAAGGCAAAATGTATACCAACTTCAATCCCACACCTTCTGAGAGTAGCTTTACGCCAATCAAGAAACCTCCGAAATCTGACCCGATAAGCACCTCTAGCCTTCGTCGTCCTGCCTCATCTGTTGCTGATGAAGAGATACACAATGTCTCCTCGGGAGAAATCAGCCTCGACGCCCATAACCGGAACCTAAAACGCAATCGAACGACCTATGGCGGTGATGATGTCCGCCGATCTAAACGCCAACTATCCCAACCAGCCACGCCCTCAGATAGCCCATTCCAGACCCTAAGAGTCACAAAATCTAGCAACATAAGCAATCGAAAATCCCATATCAAGGCGGAAGATACGTCTAGTTGTGATGATGCATCTCAAGCGCAATCTACCGGTCCTCGTCCACCAGGACTGACCACCATCGAGCAACTGACACCTTACCCTGCTAAGGAGTCCCACGAATCTAGGCGCCAGCTAAATCAAGATAACGAAGCCGAATACGTGGATGGATTTAACGTAGAAGCCGACCCCCATTTTAGTAATGACGAGCTTGTCCCTGCAACACCTTTTACAACTTGCACGATGGATTTCATCCGGGAACCCCTCTTCAGTATACCATTTGAGCAGTCTGCCAACTTCGCAGACACTTTCAATTCAAGCGACCCAATATTTCAACGTGCTATCGATCGTACCGACGAGTACGTGACTACGCCGGTTAGTCGGAATGTCGATGCTACCTGTGATTCCGAAAATGAATATCCCCTTGACGATGACCTGGTGGACGAAGACATGACTTCTCTTCTCGACTTGGCTCCAGATAATGTTCAAGAGACACACGTGCCACCTTCTAGCGTCACCATATCATGGGATCACGACTCAAGGTCTGCGGCCGAATATGACCCAACTTTGCAGTACTCGTCGCCGCTAAGTCCCTCGGAAGCATTGAAACGGTCGCAAGCGGTGGGCGCGACTGAAAAGCTCGGGGTCGGTCAGGATGATCTCCTTGACGAAGACGTTGACTGGAATACTGTGTATGCTTTGGTGGACAAGATCCCGAAAGTACCTGTTTCGAACATTAGCTCCCAAAATACACGACATCCGTTTCCAACAGACCAAACCCCCTGCGCCGAGAACACTATCGAACAGGGTTCTCTGATCGAGGACACCATACCATCCAAACCATTTTCCCGTCCTTCCTTCCCCGGGAAGGTCCGTGATCGTTCTATCGTCCCCGGGCTATCCTCGGATGCTATGCTGCGGACCTGCTTTCGAATAGGGGAGATGATCAACCAGGCAGTACACTGTCTAAAGCATGAACAGGCGGTGGTCTTCGAGTTTTTCGCGAGAGTAACTTACTCAAGCCGTGAAAGCCTCGCAAAAAAGCAACATTTTCAATTCGTGGACCTGTTCACAGATCAGCAGCCGTATCCTGGCGGGACCCTAGCAAACTGGAGAGCCGGCGGCCAAATTGATCGACAGAGCATGACCTTCTTAGATAAAAGCACCAAGCGCAAAGTATGCCGCTGTCTGTGTAAACCTAAGAGAGACCGGAAAACAGAAATCGGCTTTACTCTAATTGTTCTCGCAATTAGGGAAGCCGACTGGCCACAGATCGAATGGGCTAAGAAGGTCGTCTGCGGAGAATCGGACGAGCAGCGCGGATTTGCTGTCGATGCCAAGATATGAAGGAAATGGAGGGCGTAGATGGCCTGACGGATACCTACCTAAGGGTAGCTTTTGCTATTGAAACGTGCATGGGGAAGTGGAGCGAGCTCTTGTAATTGTCGTACAGAATACCAATGCCAATCCGGAGAGCTGCATAAGGTACAGGCACAGGCAAGACGGAACTTGATTGCTAATGGTACTTCAGGCATTTCAATTCGAAAAGACTGGCTGGTTTCTTAAGTACCTAACAATTCAATACCTCCATATATCAGGACTGGAGATATGAGATTGGCGCTTGTCTGCCGTGCTGCTGACAAAACTCTGCAGTGCGTACCCGTATGCTCAAATGGAATGATTGAAGACCCAAGGTAACACTACCTAGTAAATGAGACTGTTGTTCCATGGAAGTTGGATGAGACAGTACCTAGGCAATTGTACCAGAAAATAAAATATCAATAGCGGCTGGCCTAAAATCAAAAGGAAAAGGGGTATCACACAGACCATCGAATGACGACATTCACCCTTATTGCTCAGTGGGTGAATACGTAAGGCTTTTGAACAGTCGATGTTTCCAGTAAACTGCAGTATATTGCGTGGCTTATATTACCGTTGGACGGATTGGATGGGAAGTCCTACCCCCTCCCCAAGTCCAAATCCCCCATCCTCCCCCCTTACATCAAGCTGTCCAAGTAGCAAGCTCGATAAAACATCACGTGCCCCCCTCCACTAGTTATCTCCACAGTTCAAACTCTAGTGCACCTAACCTAAGATAATTCATACCATAAACTCCATTTGGGCTCGGAACCTTGCCCGATACCTTGACCATTTTTTTTCCCGTAGTCAAAAAAGAGAGGGAGACTGTTTGCTGTGTTCTCTGACATCTAACGCACTTTGTCGGTTTGTCCCCTTTGCAAAGACAGACAAGACGTCGCATGAGGATTAAAAGAGACAGTTTCCTTTTGCCTCATCCTTCTCCTCATAGCCTCCTGCGTCTTGGCATATTAGGTGTTTAGAACTCCGATTGATTGGTCTTGGGCGGCAAACAACTGGCACCCGCCCGCGCAACATTTTCCACCTCGTAGCGCAAGACGGAACCGCCATTGTCAATCCCAAGTCCGCAGTCCGCAGTCCGCAGTCCGCCCTTCCTTGCGCATCGGACGGCAACGTCGCCCATCCCTGAGCCGCAATGGGTTCGTCAATCATGTTAAACGGGCAAGATCCCATTTCTTTCAAATCAGAAGCATCAAGTCGACTTAGTCATTATTTCCAAGTCGATAGCGACAGACAGGCTTTCATCCATGTATGTCATGTCCCGGTATCCCTGTCGCTCATCCTGTCATCTGCCATCTGTCATCATGTCGGCCTGTGCGCGGTGGGTACCCACGCACGTTCGCTAACTGAGGTATGATAGAATATCCTCGAGAAATATGAGGCTACTACAAAGAAAATTAATGAGCTCGAGCTTGATCTGGAAGACCAAAGGAAATCTAGGGTGGCTTATCAGACCCAGGCCATGAGCCTGGAGGCAGATGTACAGAGAGTTGCACACCAAATTGTCAGTCTTCCTCGTCAACTCATATCGCTACTTGCTAACACCCCGTGACAGAATAGGGACTCCTTCGTTGTCGTGCTTATCGACGGCGACGGGGCTAAATTCGGGGATGAATTCCTACGCGACCCTAGTGGTGGTGCAGAAAGAGCCGCCATAAGGCTCAAGCAAGCTGTCCGAGAAAACCTCAGAGACACAGGAGTCGGCCAAGATGACATCCCCATCTTGGTTCGAGTCTATGCTAATCTCAATGACTTATCCAAGTCATTACGCATGTCTCGAATTATTGAATATGACGACGATATGCGCCTTTTTGCGGAGCGTTTCACCAACAGTCGAGCCGACTTCGACTTTGTTAACGTTGGCAAGGGCAAAGAGAATGCCGATTCCAAGATTAGACGTGAGAAGTCTCCTGCTCCCGTGCTATTCACGATTGCTCATCCATATCTAGGCATGCTTAGTCACTACCACAGAAACATCCAGTGCAAGAAGATATTTCTAGCTGGGTGCTGTCACGATAACGGTTATCTGCATGATCTTCGTGATTATACGGGATCCGTAGACAACAAGATCGTGCTTTTGGAGACGACTCCTGCCGAACCTGCTTTTAGGTCCCTCGGCTTTCCTATCTTACGTTTCGACGATGTTTTCCGATCAGAGCCTTTGGGCAACGAAACTAAGCATTCATTCCCAACAACGACTACTAGGCCCCGTTCTCCTTCGCTGCCGCTCGGGCCTGGACCAATAGCTCGACCTACACAGCCTATACAAAAGTCGATGCCGACGCCAATGTCGACGCCGACTACGGTTTTCCCCCCCGAAAGACAATCATCTACCCCTGCTCCTGCCCCTGCCCCTACCCCGGTATCCGCTAATGCTTCGTCTCCATCCCGGTCCTCTTCTACGCCTGAGCAACAGCCTGTGCAGCCACCTCGCACCGCGAGTGTTATTAGCTCTGGAAATGGCGGCATGTCGATCAGTTACGCCACTGCAGGTGGAATGTCCGACTTTCAAAATGTCACCGTTAAGGCCCCGAAGCCAAAGAAGCAGCCAAAGGTGGTACTTAACAATGCAGATGGCTATCGTATTGACCCGCCTACACAACACCCACCTAGGACACCGGCGCAAGCTACTTACCAGGCCAAGTTTCAGCATATAAAACCGTCCGTTTTCTGCAACGATCACTACCTGAAGGGATATTGCAAGTGGGGTATCGGCTGCGACAAGACGCACGACTCCGAGCTGACAGGGCCTGAGCTCGCTATCCACCGTTATAAGGCACGGACTAGCTTGTGTCCCGCTGGACCGTACTGTGCCGATTACGATTGCTATCTATCCCATCATTGTCCCAGGACGCCTTGCTCTCGAGGAGATCAGTGCCCCTTCTACAACACCGAGAAATTTGGAGACTTGCACTTAACTAAAGAGCAGCTCCAACCGACGTAAGTTGCCTCTTGAAGTATTATTTTTACCGTGGTACTGATGTATCTTTGCTCTAGGACCAAGTGGACGGAAGGTAGCAATCTGCCCGAGCACATAAACTAATCCTAGGTCCAGAATGATTCAAAAACGATCTCTGAAGTGGTTCTCGTTTTTAATATTATACTTAAGGCTTAAGGCGAAGGAGTAGGGGGTCGTGTTTAGCTCGAGATGGTGGATGGCGTGTGGCAAAGGGGCGGCGGCGGATACATATTTTAGAGCGCATCATGTGCTCCCAACCGAACATGAATACACACACGGAGCGGATCCTGTGGAAGTGGAGGTCTTACGATGCTAATGACAAGCCAAACGGCTTCACACCCTCCCTTTTAAAGAAAGCAGTGGCTGGATCATCGCTTCATCAGAGGCGGTTTCGCGTTGCAGTTTATACTATTTTAAGGACACTCATTCAATCATAAGTTAGCGGAGTCGCATCCAAAGGAGTCCTGTTCTCGTCCCCTGCTTTCGTAGATGAGCTAAAGTGTTAAAGGGTGTCCTGTATATATGTATTAACCCAACTATTTAACTACCGGTAAATATACGATTACGGGAACCGGGAGTTTTCTTCTGCTCGTTCCGCCTCTCTTCTTCGTCGACTTCTTGGAGGGCGTCCTGGCCGGCGCTCTCCTTTACGACAGCGTGCAGCTCTTCTCGGAGCTTCTGCTCCAGCTTGTCCAGTATCCACTCGGCCTCCTCCCGCGTGTCCATGAGCGGGCTCCGGTGGCCGACCCAGCTCCACTTCGGCCTGTCCCTCTCCTCGTCTGCCTCTGCTTCCTCGCTGCCGCCACCATGCTGCTGTGATTTGTGTCCCTCGGACGCGCTGTCGGCGCCCGTAGACGCGCTGCCGTTGCTGCTGGCGAGGCGCGAGCCGAGGTTGCGAGAACTCCTGCGCCGAGGCCGCTTCTCGGGCTCGCGGTGGTTCCCCGCGTTGCTTTCGTCTTCGCCGATGAGCCGGAGATACCATGCCCTTTTGGCGGAGGAGTGGTAAGTCAGCACGAGGACGGTACGGTACGATACGAGGTGCGCCCAAACTGTAACGGAGAGAGAGAAAGAGAGATTATGCGCAGTAAATGACGCATTGCGACATGCGTTGCTTGCATTCTCTGGAACGGACATTGCTTCCGGGCCCGGGGGCGAGGGTAAGGGGTGAGGGGAAGAGGGGAAAGGAAGGTGGGAGGCGGGAATGGGGCGGGATTACTGACCACTCCTTAAAGGTGTATTTACGCGGCGGCGAGTGCCGCAGGTGCTGAGTCACACGCGAGATCTCGTCCATCAGCACGAGGTGATACTCGGCGCGCGTCTTGGGCGGATCGGTAGGCAGGCTCTCTCTGGCGATTGAGGCAGCACGGCCGGGCGGCTTTAGCGTTGATGCCGACGCGCTGCTAGTATCTGTCTTGGTCGTTGTGGTCTTCTCTGGCGGAGATGTTGGGCCTGTCTCTCCTCTCGCGGCATCCTCTCGGGCTTTCTGATTGCTTTCCAAGTTATCGATGTCGCTAGCCGATCCTCCATCTTCCTCCTCGCCGCCGTCACCGTCGCCATCTTCGTCTTTGTCTTGACGCTCGCGGGCGGCTCCCAGGAAGCCCGGGGCGTCTTCTTCGATATCTTCGTCTACGAACAGCGCCCCGCACGATAGCTTCGACAGCACCTGTTTCGTCGACTTCCTAAAGCCGTGCTCCCCGGGGAGGATGGTTATATTTCCGAGCAGGAGCGTGCCATCCTTGACGCCCTTGACGATGGTGTCTCCGGCGTTCGATATGAGGACGGTCATGGTGGGCAGGGCCAGGAGAGACCAGAAGACGAAGAAGGCCTTGGCCGAGTTCGACACCGGCGTAAGGTCGCCGTACCCGACAGTTGTCAGGGCGGTGAAAGCGAAGTAGAAGCCGTCGAAGTAGGACCATCCCTGGTACGGAGCCTCGCATTCTTGGAAGATCTTTGCGCCAACCAGCCAGAGCACTACCCAGGTGCTGAATGATACGGCCATAGCGGTCCACCTTCTCCTTTTAGATGCTCTACTTGATGTTAGTTGTTATCCAGAACCATCTAGATTGTAAACGGCAGCGCGATGTGAACGACTCTTCGAGCTTCGAGCTTCAAGCAAACCGCGGCCCCTGAGGGAGAGTAACTAGAATAATAAATGTTGGCCACTTACTAACCCCCAATTAGCATTGCAAACAAAATAAGGGGCCCGCCTTAATCAACAAGATACAAGACTAAGATGCTGGAGTAGATTATTCTCTACATACCTGACGTTGGATCTTCCGCATCAGCTGGAATTCCTTCTGGCGGCGTTCAAATTCCGTCCATCGGGATCTCGAGGGAGAATCGTCCGCGTCCTCGTCAATCGGCTCAAAAATACCCCCTTTACCTTTCTGCCTGATGCGCCGAATCAATAACTGCCGTTGTCTCTCCAACATCCGCGCGTCGAGCCTATGCTTGCCTCGGTCGAGGATCATGCTTCGAATCGACCCAATCACCAGACCGAGACTGATAACGCCGACTAAAGCGTACGGCACGAGAAGGCCACGGCCGAGCCTGGTTTGAGGGGAGATATCGCCGAAGCCCACGGTGAAAAGCGTGACGTCGGCCCAATATACGGAGTCAAGGTAACTCCAGCCTTCTACCTCGGAGAAGACCAGAGCACCCACGAGCAAGTAGGTGAGGAAAAGGATAGTCTGGAGCATCAGCGTCCGCTGGCTCATGGTCAACTCGAAGTCCTTGCCGTAGTGGCCTGCCTGGGCACCCCAAACCGTGATGACCATGAGGGTCGCGACTATGAAGTAGAGGATGGCGGCGTACAGGCCGTAGTAGAAGGCTTGGGACCAGACATATTCGATCTCGGGCTCGAGGACGAGCGGCCCGCTAGCCGTGGCACATAGCGCTATGAGACATATCGCTGATATGTACCAGCCGACGATGGTTATCGGCTGCGCGATCGAAAACCGCACCCTCTTGGTCATGTTAAGCAAGAGGAAGACATTCGCAACCAGGGCGATAACGAGTTGGACACCGTTCACAGCCAGCAGCCAAGAGGGATCTTCGATGAAGATGGCCTTGGTGACATCGGAGTTGGGTAAAATCTGCTGTCGCCAGTTTTTGACCAAGGCGCAAATACTGAAAGCTGAAGCCACCGGCCCCAGCGTGCCAGCTATCATGGGGAATGCTGCCGAGGCAAACCACCAACGGCTGTATTGTGTTCAGGTAGTCAGCTTTAAATAATAATAAAAAAAGAGACAAGCTGGCTTTTTTACCTAGGATCAACATGGATCTGATCACCCATGACCCCATCGTGGTCCGTTTTGTTGATGGCTGAAGCATCAACAGCTTGTGCTTGCTCGTCGATGTTGCTATTTAGATTTGCATCGTCCATCTTCACCACCATGAAGGTCAATCCTCATACTTGACCGAATTTTAACTTGGCTGGGACATAGGACTCGATATCTTTCGATTGTCGTGTGGTGTCTTATTATATGTAACGTGAACGTGAAAATACAGAGGTGATATACCTAAACACCATTTCTCGAAGGCTGTTAGTTACATTCTATAAGACAGCAGAATACATTCGAGAACTGATGTTGAGATAAGAGTATATCAAGAACAATACGTATGTCTAACAAAAGTCATGGCAGACAAAGGGTCAGGCGGCCGAGATCCGGTGTGGATGGTGTGGATGTCCCCGTGGGATGACGTCGCTTGGCATCGAACCGTTAGAGATTTTGGAGACTGGGGCAGTGGGGGCTGAAGAGTGCTAGGATTAGGGGCCATTCCCTGCTGGAATGCTAGATGATTGGCACCCTGCAGCACGCTAAAAGCCGCCATCTTAAATCTGTCAAGTCCTAGGCCCCTCCCTCAATTTTTGTCGGCCGACGCGTCAAACTGCCATAATCGACTTGTATGCATTGTTTGCATCACACTAACGACGCGTTGGATAAGAGTCGATGGAGATAATTACATCTGAGATTGCTGGAATAAACGAAAGAAGATGAGAAGATGGATCCCGACTAGGAACTTAATATTTGCAGGCCTCCGAGGCCAGAAGCTCAGATGCTTCAGTACCGTTGTCAACGATGTAGAGCGAGTGAGTATTCGCAATGGCTCGTCAGGCACTATTACCATTGAGTAAGTGGTTGGTTAAGATGGAATGCAATGCAGAGAAACACATTCTAATTCATTCTAACCTGTGTGTACTAGTCTTCATAATCTCGCCAAGGTGTCGTCATTAGACCCCTTATTGGTATATCTGCCGCCCTACTCGACGGTCTTTACAGAGAAGCCTGCACAGCTGCCATTGTTCATGCAGAGGCAGCCAACAGCCGTCATCAACTATAGGTGGACTGGATTCACTGCTTTCGAGGCCGAGGACTTCCCCGCGCAATCAGGAGAGGATGGAGACACTCACCTATCTTGGCCAACTCCTATCCACGATGCCGCCAGGGCGTACGACTGGATTGTCGAGAACCTCGGACCGTCGACGTACACCCGCAGAGATATATACCTCTACGGCTCATACCTCGGAGCATCGCTAGCGACGTCGCTAGCCCTGACGGAGACGCACCCCCACGCGCGCATGGGCGTCCGAGGATGCGTCGCGTACAACGGGATCTACAACTGGACCATGTTCCTGCCCGACCATCCGATCCACCAGCTGCCGAAGCTGCGCATGACGAACATACTGGAAAAGATCCTGTCGCAGCCGGACGACCCCGTGTTCCGCGAGCTGAGGCAGCACGCCGAGGCGCTGTTCGGGCGGCCGGATAATCTGTTCGACCCCTTCGCGAGCCCGTGCCTGTTCTTCCACACGCCGGGGCTTCTCGTGCCCCCGGCGTTCGACGCGTCCGCCATCCACCCGGCGCCCGATCTATCCGTGCCGGAGGAAGATCCGCTCGGAATATTCGCGCCCGCCAAGCCGCCGAGGAAGAGCGCGCTCGTCTTCCCGCCGCGCAAGTCGACGCTGAAGATCCCCGAGACGCTGCTGCTGCACTCCACGCCGCCGCCCTTGCCGCCCTCGCTCCTGAGGCGGCGCCAGAGGCGCAAGAAGGAGCCCCTAGGGAACAGCTTCGCGGCGCAGGCCGAGGAGCTCGCCGCGCTGATGCGGAGGAGCATCGACAAGCTCGAGCTGAAGGAGCGCTTCCGGTGGGACGACCACTTCGAGGACTGGGACGGCGAGGCGGCCAGGAGGGTCCAGGTCTCCGACGTAGGGCTCAACGCGGGGGACTTCGAGCTCGATGGCAAGGGGGAGGAGATGGCTGCGGCTTGGCTAGAGGATCATATATCACATGCAAGGTGAGAGACTGGACTAAGTGCTACGCGCAGGTCCTAGCTCTTGGCGGCTTCAAGATGCAGGTCTAGTATATAGTACGATAGCACTGAGTAACTGCGGACACGTCTGCACCTGTGTGCTTCAGAGGTACGTGCTATCCGTTGACGGCCAGAGGGGGTAGATAAATATCCGAATTTGAACTCAATAGCCTAAGTTGGAAACGAATTACCTGCGCAAATGACCAGTTTGCGACAATACAAACCAAGAAAGCTACCAGGTAGGTACTCTAAAGATATTCTTTCCCACGTTCATAATGTGAAGAACTTGAGTGATTTCCTGCACACATTCCAGTCGACTTTGATTTCAGCGTTCTACGTGGTACCTCATTCGCTGCAATTTGATTTGAACTCCGGCATTATTCAAGGACCAACCAGCGGCACCACTCATCCGCCTAAACGAACCAGACCGACTCGACTAGTCGACTCCATTCCACATTCTACATTTACAAGGCTCGCTGTACTCAACTCAATCTCTTTCATCCCTTACATCACCCAAATTTCTAAATCCTAGGGCTGAGTCAGTTAGTGGGGCTGAAACTCACAGTCCGTTAGCTTTATAAAGCCAACTAAGAGAGCGGAATTCAACAACAGGGGTCTGATGGTCTAGTGGTAGGATTCTCGCTTTGGGTAGAACGGGCTAACAACCTGCTCAACAATGCGAGAGGTCCCGGGTTCAATCCCCGGTCAGACCCTCACATTTTTCATCTTTTGCCGTTTGATTCGACTACAATCGTAGAATGGAGTGGTAAATGGCCGGTGACTCTTTTTGACAATTTTATCAATAACGAGCGTGATCGGTCAATGCCTACTGCCTACTATTTATTGGTTACCTAGCAAAGCTTATAATTGTGGTCCTTTTGGTTGGCTCTATTATATCTATCCATGTTGTCTACCTCCTGAGATACGATGGAAGTAGAGTCAGAAGCAGCAGGTTCTTTGTCCAAATGTCCGTGTCGAGATGAAACAATCATGAAGATATATAAATTTCAATATACCATTAAATGCAGAGAGACCCATATCTACCTAATCCACCTAGCCGTATGCACCCAATCCCATCTACACATATAAAAAAAAACATCATGTTCTAGTCGTCATACGTCGTACGCGACACGCGGCTTCTACGCGCGTGCTCTATCGCCATGCAACCAAAACCAAAACGAAAACCCATACGTACAATGCAAGAGGTGGAATACGCGCGACCGACTCTCAGGACCCCCGCTTCCACCAGGGCTTCTTCTTCTTCTTCTCACTGTACCCCTCCTCCTGGACGTTGTGCCGGCCGACGATGGCCAGGAAGACCTGGTCGAGGGTCGTCGGCGTGCACGAGAAGTGCTCGATGCCGAGTTCGTCTTTGTGCTCCTCGAGGACGACGATCAGCCGGCCGACGGCGCTGCTGCTCGCGCTGCTGATGCTCTCGTCTGCTACCGCCGCCGCGCCCGCCACGTCCGCCGCCGGCACCGAGAACCGCATCTGCCCGTGGTACGTCTTGCGCTCGACGTCGGCGCCGGGCCACGTGTCGAGGACCCAGGCGCGCACGCGCTCCATCTCCTCGGGCGGCGAGTGCGGCGCCGTCCTGCTGACGAGGTGCACGTGGAGCGCGTCCCCGAAGCGCTGCCGCAGGTTCTCCGTCGTGCCCATGGCCAGCATGCGCTTGGCCAGGATGCCCGCGCGGTTCGCGAGCGCGTCGGCCTCCTCCATGCTGTGCGTCGTCAGCAGTATCGACCGGCCCCGCACGATGGAGTGCAGCGTCCGCCACATGATGCGCTTGGCCGCCGCGTCCAGGCCCGAGGAGGGCTCGTCGAGAACGACTACGCTCGGGTTCCCCATCAACGCGATGCCCAGGGACAGTTTCCGCTTGTTTCCGCCCGACAGCGCGTGCGCCATGCGGGTCGAGAAGGCCTCGAGACCCACGGCGCGGAGGACGGCCTGGACGTTGTGCTCGATGTCCGGGATACCCCGGATGCGGGCGTAGAACTGCAGATGCTCACGGACCGTCATGGAGTCGATGGCGTCGAACTGGGGACATACGCCGAGGTGGGCGCGAGCTTGGGCACGGTGGCGACTGACGGACGTGTTCTCGACGAGAACATCACCCCCGTTGGAGCTGGGCTGGATATCACCGCGGATCAAGGAGATGGTGGTCGATTTACCAGCACCGTTAGGTCCCAGCAAAGCAAAGACTTCGCTGTGCTGGACGCCAAACGTGACGTTATCCACAGCCGTGTTCTTGCCGAACGACTTGGTCAGGTTTAACACCCGCAGACCATCGCTCTCCTGTGCGTTGCTAGTAGTTACGCGAACGAGCTCGTTGGCCACCTCTTCATCCGAACCGGCTGCGTCCTTGGAAGACGGGACGCTCTTTTGCGTGAAACGGTTCAGAAGGGTTCGCCCTGACCCGCTGTCGTGCCACAGCAGAAACCCGAACAACAGGACCGATTGCAGTATCAGATACAAAATCGGCCCGCCATAAGCAAGCAGACCGCCGGGGTTGCTTTGGATCTGATCTCCGTCGCAGGTCACCGAGAAGAGGTTGAGAGCGAGGAACATGGCTCGCACGACCGAACCGATAGGTATGAAAATCGCTATCACGAAATGGGCGACCAGGATCGATTGGTCGATGTGGTTGACTGGCGCATAAGTGATCACGCACAGGTATGCGATCAGGTAAATCAGGAAGCCCACTGCCTGGCCAGCCGCGGAGAAAGCGTACGTCGACAGCTGGTTGCCGCAGAATAAAGAGATGACATACGAGAACAAGATAGAAGCCAAGCCATATAGCATAAAGATGAGGAAGAGATAGGCAACGTTATACCAAACATCTGACTGTGCTGCAAATATACCGGTGACGATTGCGGACGAGATGATCACAATTGCGAAATCAAATAGGGTATAAGATACCCAGAGCGGAAGGGAGCGCACTCCGTTCGAATATTGCAGTCCGCGGACGTTCCGCCGGCGCTCTATGTTTGGATAAAGGCCGTAGAAGGCGGGATAGATGGACATAGCCAAGCAGAAGTAGATAAGCAGCTGCAAGGAATCTCCGGTCGACGGGTTCCACGGGGTATCAAACGGCGCGTAAGCGGTGGCGATGCTCACGTTGCTCAACACAATGTTGAGGGCGTTTTGGCTAAAGATGGAAGTATATACGTCTCCCAGGTCCGCTTCGTATGTAATGACGGGTGCTGAATTTGCATCTCCGAGCCACCATCCGCCAGGCTTGATGTCCTTTCGCCTCTGCTCGACAAACGTGATGAAGTCGGCGAGAGAGTCGACGGGATGAATGCTCTCGAGAAAGGAGGATGCAGAACTCGAGTTACCGCCCGTGGTCACGCTGTCCGATCCTTGGTCCTGGCCCTGGTTTTGATTTTGGAGAATAGGAAGGAAAAGGCTCTGTACACTAGGGTTATTGACTTGCGCAGATGGGCCGGCGACTAAGAACAGGTTGTTATAGAGTTCTGAGGAACCTGAGGAATCGGACGTGGCTTGGCTAGCTGCGTTGCATCCGACTGGGTGCTGGTCCGTGACATAAAGGGATGTCAGAGCCGCGGCTATGATCGGAATCAGGAAAGCTGCTACATAAGGGAACCAGTTCGTTTTGAAAATAGTGCATCGCTTCATGAATAGTACCACTGTCTGCCTCATGTAGCCGATTGGTTGTCCCGATAGCAACTCTAACCCATCTTTCTCGAGCTCGCTGCCCGCTACAACTTTCTCGGAGCTCACTTGCTTGTCGTTACCAGCTTCGGTGGACGATACAGTCTGTGGTGGTGATATGGTACTCTCTCCTTTAACTTCTTCGGCAACCTGTAAGAAAACGTCCTCGATAGTCGGGTTGGAGAACTTATAATCGTGGATTCCCGCGGCCTCCAGGGAGCGGATCACGTTTGCGGCTAAGCTGGAAGACGGCGCAATGTAACTGATTACATCGAATCCTATCTTGCGAGTGACATTTGCAACCTCTGGGGGGTCCTTGATATCCCTGGCGTTAAAAACATGGACTCGGTAACCGGCACCTAATTTATCCTTGAGTTCGACGGAAGAGCCTTCGGCTCGCAATGTGCCTTTGGAGAGGATGGCAATGTGATCCGCGAGAAGATCAGCTTCGTCGAGGAAATGCGTTGTAAGAATAATGGTCCGCTTTCCACGTTCCGCGAGAAGAATGTCCCAGATCTTCCGTCGGGAAAGGGGGTCGATTCCGGAGGAGACTTCGTCGACGCAACAAACAGCACTCCCTCCGGTCAACATCATCCCGAGCTGCAGCTTTCGTTTTTGGCCGCCCGAAAGTGTCTTAGACATAGCCTTGATTTTTGGTCCGAGATCCACGGAGATAGCTAAGTCGCGGATCTCCTGTGTTGATGCAGTATTCCCTGGAGACTTGAGTTGATTAAAAATCTTTATGTGTTCTTCAACCGTTAACTCGTCCCACAAGACATTCTTCTGCGGCGCGATACCTAAGCCCCCAGTGCCATCGATCGTGATATCCCCAGAGGTCAATTTGCTGATACCCGCAATCGAGTCGAGTGTTGTACTCTTTCCGCTGCCATTGGCACCAAGCAAGGCGAGGATTTGTCCCCTTCTCGCCGTGAGAGTCAGCTTGTCAACGGCTACGACGGGTTCCTTTGGCCTCGAACTGAAGGGAAACCATCGAGCTAGAGGATTGGGAAAATAAATCTTCGTAAAGCCCTCTAGGCGCACTGCATCTTGCGGCGCCGTTTCAGCGGTTTGGCCTTGAAGAATCGTGCGACCCTTAGTAGTAGTGCCGTGGAGCACGCGCTCAAGATAAGCACCGAGGATAGGGTAGACAATAATCTGGATGACGAGAAACACCCAGAAAACGATACCGGGTAAGTTCCATGGGTTCTCGGGTGGTGTCTTCACCAGGTCTGCCGGAAACGAATATCGTTCATATCTAGCTATGAAGGTCATGAACCAAACAAAATTACAAGGCGTCTATAGTAGCGGTGAGTTAGTTATCAGTTCTTTAACGAAGAGTTTAAGACTTATAGGGGTATAGAGCACAAATTGGGTACTAAATCTGCCCAGATTGGCTCTGGCGGAGAATATAATAGAGGAAGACAGGAAACTATTGAAAATACATACGAAGAGCAAACTAAGAGTTGTGACTGTAGCAGTACTAGGAGACGTCAACGTTTGAGCTAGGATTGCTAACAGAATATACGCTATCGTTGTAACAACGCCTGACAACTGTGATCTGTTGAAGAAAGCAGCGCCGAGGATAGAGAGTGACGCCAAAGCGAGGCCGCAAAGGATGAAGTAGAGGAGCACAATCGCGACACTCGTATTAGCCCAGACTCCGCGCGCGATGATGAGCGAACCAACAACCCAGCCCGGAAGGTAGACCAAGGTAAACGCGATATGGTAAGAAAGCAGTCTTGCGACTTGGGCTTGCCATCTATACTTGGTAGGCATCATGGCGTCTAGCAACTGAGACATGCCTATCTCTCTTTCGGTGGCCATATGTCCTGTCATGTGATAGCAGACTCCAATGACAACAATAAAAAAGGATACAGCCAGGAAATTGGTCAATGAGGACTGGTACATTCGGCGAATCCTTGCTTCTCGTTCCTCTTCTGTCTCCGGGGTGAAGGGGTACTCGTTCGGCGTAGCCAGGAGCCGCGACTGGCCATTGGCATCGGAAAGACTCGAGATGGCAGCATCGACCGCCCGTTGCAGAGGAAGAGTGAAGACTTGGGCGGCATTGTCGTCCCGGGTCGTATCGATTTTCGAACCTAGCGAACCGTCCGCCCGCAAGGTATAATTCCACACGCCCCCTTCTCCTTCGCTCGGGGAGGAGTGGAAAACCACGGCGCCGTAACAAGACGACACGCCGCGCAAGGAGCTTCGACACGCATATGACAATTCGCCTATGTCTGATAATCTCGTCGCATTCTTTCCCGCTTCGGTCACCGTATTCGAAATGGTGTCGATGACGCTATCGATATCGCCACCGGCAAGGCCATTGTTCACGAAAGCTACCGTGTTGCGATCCGTCTGGCTTGCAATAGCAAGCCCATCTTGTAGCGACCGAATAGGGCGCGAATCACCAATACCAAAGACAGCCGGAGGTACAAAGAGGTTGCGCGCAAAGGTAAGGAATGCGGCGAGTAGAATAGGAAGAGCGAGGGCTCGAACGAATGTCGCAAGCGGATGGCGGATGATGACGATCTTGAGATTCTTGGCCGTCAAGGTCCAAGTCTGCCGCAAGAAAGCCATTGTCGGCGACCGACGGTTGTATGGTCTAACGGTCTAACGGTCTGAAGGTCCCGCGACCTCGCCTCGGGCGGGGGGACGTCTTACAGGAGAGTTTTGTAAGTCGATCTGGAGGGTCGGCGGCTGCTGACAAGTCCGCACCGCGGAGGTATTATTGTGCCATGTAAGCTGCCCAGACAAATGCCAGGAAATGATGGAATGGACAGTAATGAATGAATGAAAGTACTTCGGTCGGAAGTACAACAGACTAATAGGGAAGAATGAAACGGAGCCCACCTGTAGGTATTTATTAGTTCCCCCGAAGAAAATAATCCCATAAATAAGTTCGTTTAGAGGTGTAAGCTCGTGGTGTCAATGGCTCGTAATGAGTGAGCAAGGGTCATGGTCATGTATGTAACATACCTACCTTGTGTAACATATCGAAACTGTAAAACTTCCTAACCAGTGGCGCCTTACGTCACCGACAGATAACCGGGTATCCAGCCAATTAAGGTAAAGTAGGTCCGTGCCTAGTCCTTGTGCTACTCTGCTTGAGGCATGTATCACACACAGAACATGGACCCATGCGGCATCTCCACCCTGGTGCATTGATTCCCGTGTGCCGATGCCTCCGATTGAAACGGGTCTGCATCCTTCAAACCTTAAAAGCCTCAACCCTTTGCGCCTTTGCGCCTTACGAGCCTAGCCGAAGCGATCCGTATTAGATACATGACAACAGGCAGCCATATAAAATTCGCTGGTAATCCTACTTAACGTTGTAAACAAAGATAAGCGCCCTGCAGAAAACGACAGGTCTATTCAACGCCACAATCGCAAAATATGCCCATGTGTTCTCGTAGACAAGCAATAAGGCTGCAAGACACTGATTGCGCCTCTTAGGATTGCGTACATCCCAAGGTGCCAAGAGCTTACAGAAGACACCTGTCCGTCATTTTGTACGACCTCTGCTTACCGAGGTCCTACTTAGGTATTACAGCTATTCGTCGCTATCAGTATAATGAATGCTAAAGGCGACATGCTCTATATTAACCAGACAAGAAGTACCTAATTCCAAGCCATTTCCATCGTTCAACGATAACCACGATGCGTTTATTGGCCGTACATACCTAGATAGGAATTTAACAATTCTCTCAACTCGTACTAAGTCATGAAGCCCCCTGCGTAATCATCATCTACCATAAACCCGCCAGCCTCGTCGCTGTTCTCGCTCTGCTGCGCCGCATCCGCATCTGCATCCTCCAAGTCGTGCTCGTCTGCTACCGCCTTGCCAGTATCCAAATGCATAGCCTCCGGATCGTCGGCCTCCTCTTCGGAGTCGACGTCGGCCCAGATGCGTTGCCGAACTCGTAGGTTCATCAAAAACAGCCGCCAAGCCTTGAGGACCTCCCGGGTCCGCCTCTCCTTTTCGAATTCTGCTGCCTGGTCGTGGATACCGCCGATCACGGCACGGACAGCCTCCTCGTTTTCCGCGGCGACGACAGCTCCATGCAGCACCGCGGTACCCTGCCTGCCCTTGAATTGGAAGCCCGTCAAGGCGGGGGCGTAGTCAATTCCTAATATGAAAGCGGCGCGCGTGGCGAGCTCGTCGGCCACATATGCGCCGCCTTCGGGGACCATACTCGGCACGTAAAGGTCTAAATTTCCAAATCGGTTCTTGGGAACCCGCCCGTTGATAACTGGTGGATGCCTAAATACGACAGTCTGGTCCATGGTATAGATGGGCGTTCCAACGGTTTCGCTAGGGTCGTCATCCCCTCCATCGTCGTCAAACGAATTCATCTTTTGCTTCGGCCGTTTGGGGAGAAATTTCACAGGTATCTCGTTCGGAAGGACCTCTCGGCCCATTCGATACCACTTCTCCCTACTATGAGCAACTCGTACGTCGCTGCGCCTATAGATCTTCTCCAGCGGACCGGTACTACCGGCCCCAACTGTTCCTGAAGCCGACGCGCCTGGGACAAGTACTTCGTTCCGTCGGAGATGGCGTTCAAGGGCATATATCGGGTGGTCCTTGAAATCGGCGATATTGCGAGGCATCGGTTCCCGCATTTGTATGGCAGTTAACTCGTTATTTTCGATCTGATCTAAATCCGTAATATAACCGCGCGAGAATGCCCGAAGAACTTTCTGCCACCATCTTTCACCGGTGCTCTCTGCGCTTTCAATGCGCATCTTCCTTGTTTTAGCATTGTAAGCTTTTGTATAACGACGTGTCACATCTTTCGCTGTGCCGTCAGCCTCAAAGGCGACAACATATGTCATGCAGTTATCTCTATCAGAAGCTGGGGGCTCTAATTTCTGGGGTTTCCAGAAAGAGTCGGTTACCAATGGGTCTGCAGGTTGCCATTTCTGGTGGCCTTCGTCGAGTACCTCTACCCAATAAACAGGGTAGGAGGATTCGCGAATCCTTTTAGGCGTCGGTGGTGTAACTCGAGATGAGCTGGCCTGAGATATCGTAGGAGCATGAAACGCCGTTGCGTTCGGATGGCCTAACCGTCTGCGGATTGGGGAAATATCTGACGTTGCTGGTGACTCAAAAGTACTATCATACTTGGTTATTCGAGCATATTGCTCCTCGATAGATAGTTTTCCCTTCGGTTTTGGTGGTTTGCCTAAAGAAGGCCCGCCGGAAGTGAAAGAGAGAGGTTGTAGAGAGCACACAAGCCTAGCTTCAACACCAGCACTACGGAGCAGTGCACAATATAGTTGGGCGCCAACATCTCGTGAGCCACGAAGAGATTTTGCTGCCTCGCGAAAATCTGGCTTTTCCATAGGCGATTCTACATCGTCTGGAAGTTGATACTGCACCTTCAGTTAGCCTACGCTTTACACGAATAAGGCGAAGGTGTAGAGTACATTTTGTAGATGCTCTTCCTTCTCAGCCCAGAGTGACCTTCGTAGTCCTCGCTCAGTTATTTGAAATTTCGTTTTATACATGGTTGCCACTTGTTGCAATCCATCTTTAAGAGATTGGGCCTGGCCGAATTGAGTAAGGTCCGAGTCAGGATTAAGATACTTGAGCATCTTTTTCGTTAGGAGCGGACGCAGAGTATCTTGGACGGCGGCATCGTTACACCATCGGTTCCTGCGAGCAACGTAGGCTAGCAAACAGAGTAAGTGCGTCTTATGTATTTCAATCCGACGATTCTTCTCTTCTTTGCTGATTGGCTTTCGCCTATCCACGGTCTTCTGAGCGCTTGCTGCTGTTCGCGCTGAGAAGTCAAGCTCGAGGTCCTTATTGCGATCTTCAGCAGGATCTATATCTGGGGGTGGAAAGGAAAAATCAACGTCTTCAAATTGTATTTCATCGTCGTCTTCTTCCTCATCCGAATCTCTATATACGGTTTCTATGGTGGCGGCTGGAGGTGGCACGTCCTCGAATTGTACGTCGTCTTCGTTCTCATCCTCGCTCTTTGACGTCATCTCCGGTGGATCGGGCTTCTTAGCTGCTTGCTCATTCCTCTGCCCAGGCCGTCGTCTTTTTAAAGGTCTCTCGGGTAAGGTTGTGCTTGGCTGGGAAACGGCTTCGACCAGCATCTCCTGATAGATATCGGGAATATCGGCGCGCCTTGCGCTGGATCTCGTCGACCGGGAAGGCCGCGAGGCCGTCGCATTCGTCGCATGGTTTCTGGATGCAGCACGCTTTCTTCCAGCCATAGGAATGTGTTGAAAATGGGCAAAGACGTTACGTCGGCGATGGAAATTAGAATCGGGAACTCATAGCGACACTGCAGTCTAGGCAGAAGAGGAGCCCCCAGCTGGTCAGAATTATTTTAAGACTATTCGGTGCTCGGGCGAATGCCGCGAACGAGGGGCTCGATCAACGTGCCAAATGCGCCAAAGGCGGGAAAAATGCAATATGCGCCTAATGCCCAATTCTCGAAAGCACGTGACTTTAGACTTTCGCGTTCTAAAAAGTACATACTTCGCAGTACCTTTCCACCTTTCCCTTCCACCGCCATCACTTATCACTTTTCATCCCTCTCAATAACGGAAACTCGACTTGACCATCCGGCCCTCCTAGATAGCGTCTCGCTTTTGATTTGTTTCAGCTGCTTGGTTCTCCGTTTATGTTATCTAAGGTTAGACGACTGGCACCCTCCAACACTCCAAGCACACGCTGTCGCTATCCATTAATCTACTTAGGTATAAAAGGGGCAGCATTCGGCAAGTGCTTTCGCAACGACGCCGTAGTCGGTCAGTATCACTACGTGTTTTTACTCACCGCCAATCGTTTGCTGCAGTCTTGTTATACCTAAGGACCTATGATCACCAAAAATAGAGTAGCCAATACCATGATTTATGGCCTCGACGCAGCTTAACGAGTTTCAAAACAGTAAACCCCCTTTTCGGTTTTCGATTCTACCTCCGCTATCTATAATATAGAAGTTCAGTTCAACTTTTCGCAACTGGAAGCATCATAACCGAAATTATGATGCCGTACTAGTCCTGGTATATTCGTCAATCCGCCTCGACGAGATCAACTTGCGAACCTTCGGGTATTGCTAAGACATCTGCCTCCCAATTTGCTGTTCTCGATATACACTACAATCAGTGTGGAAACTTCAGCTACCGTTTGAACGGCTTTTTGAAGAAGCAGAAGCAGAAGCTGCAGCCATGGCCTCCGCCTCCTCTTCAGCGTCGACCATCTCCCTTGCTTCCTGCATGAGCCTATCCCAGCACTCATTGCACAGTCCATCGTTCCATTTGATGACAAGTTTGTCCACCTCGCCTCTAGGTCCTAGACACTTCTTAAATAGCTCGGTGCATGTTTGCGGTCTCAGGAATCCCCAACAAGTGCAACCATGCCAACGTTGGTATAGCTCCTTACACATCGTCTCGATGTCCGGCTGGAAATGATAAAAACAAATGATGAATGACGGCGAGTGACTTGATGGGATTTTAGGTAATGTGGTCCCTTCTCTCATCGAGACGATGCGACTTGCAGGCTGGAACTCGCAAGTTCTAGGTGCTGATAGCTGATGTTCAATTCCGCTTTTCCGTCCTAATCCTCCACCCCTGATTAACGATCAGTGTTAGATGATGGGGTGACCCCTTTTGGCTGTCTAATAACAGCTCAAACCATTAGGGAGTCTCGGGTCCTCAATTGGTCAACATCGAGTCATTGGCTTCGTGTACTGCCTTCTCGTTGTAAACCTCCGTGTATGATGATTCTTAGCTGTCTAGTAACAGCATAGTCATGCATTCACGGATCGAATAGATGAGCTGGATCCGAGACGGTCGGATGAAATCTGGCAGGGTACCGCGTGCGGACGAGAAGGAGGTGTCCGTGAAACGGGACTGATTTTGTGTAGGTATCGGTTCGGTTATCAGGAAGAACGACATATCTATGAACTCGCATGTTCAGCATCCTAGTTCACCAGCCTTGGAATAGCGGTAACGCTGGCAGCTGCAGGACCCCACCCCAACACCGGAAACTACGCCAAAAATATACCTGGACCGTACGACCTGTCTACCCCCACAGGTGGTGCTCTGAGGCGTAATCTACAAGAGACATTTTGAGGGATCGAGATCTACTTCCCCCTTGGTCTACACTCACCGGGCCTGCGGGCTTCTTATACACTAGCCTCTATTAATCTAAATGGATAAGACCTTTTCGAGAACCCTCTATGTTCGGAGTTCTAGGTGTACACCTTATTCGGCAATTTTGTACAGGTCGCCCGATTGAGTCAGCCGCACTTAGCCCAAAAACACTCCAATCTCCCTCAATCGTGATCCTCTGCTTCCCATCCTTCTACTGGGACGACAGAACTCCAAGAGGGTATGCCTGGGGTATGTTGGACGTGTTCGGCTGCATTCTAGGCATCGAAAGATATGATCCGATCTGAACTGTCTCGTTCGCAAACATCGGCGTTTTTCGCAGTGGCCGAAGACGAGTGAAGTGATTCGCGATGTTCAGCAACTTGCTCTCGGAAAACGGAAGGCCCAGTATCTCCATTCCAATTGGCACTCCGATCGGAGCGTCTACTGTTGACGGCGAGAAGCCAACGGGTACCGTAACTACGGGCACCCCTGTCAGCGCAGCGAGGATACCGTTGCGTCCCGCTTGGGACGGTGAGCCAATTTTAACCACGAGGTTCTTCTGCTCGGGATAGATTACAGCGTCGAGCTCGTTGCTAATGAAGGTCGCATTGATGGCCGCTTTAAGATCGGCGATGCCTTGCTGAGCAGTAGCAAATCCTGGGTCGGCTGTTGTTGAGTTCCTGGAGTTACTAACGAAGTTGTATTGCGCCGGAATGACTAAGAACTCTCCGCTGCCGTACACTTCGTCCCAGGTAGTTAGCCGATCCCCGGCCAAGCTTGGACTAGAGAGGTATCGGTTCATCACCTCTTTGAATTCGTACCGCTGAACATCGAGGTTGGCAATGGCGGTCGCGTTGTAGATCGACTCTGTCACGTTGATGATCTCGACCCCCTGGGACTTGAGAAAGTCGATTGTGCTCGCCAAAGCGTTAATTACAGGAGTCGTCTCGTTAGATTCCGTATGATTCCAGAAGCCGTCTAAGAGCCCAATTCGAAGGCCTTCGAGACCGCCGCCGTCCAGATTCTGGGTATAGTCGATACCTCTTGCCTCTGGCGGGACGAGCAGAGTGGCATTGTCGGTTTCATCGTTACCAACACTTGCCATAACGGTCAGAGCAATAGCAAGATCTTGAATATTCCTTGCGATGGGCCCAATGCTGTCTTGCGTGAAGCTGATCGGCAAGATACCTGCTCTCGATACCAGCCCACGAGATGGCCGTATACTGACTAGGTTGTTTGCACTTGCGGGACTACGAAGACTATTTACAGCATCCGTGCCTGTGCCAAAGACTGCGAAGCTTGTTGCAATTGCGGCCCCGGTGCCTCCACTACTACCCCCCGGGGTTCGAGTGTGGTCGTACGGATTAATAGTCTGACCTCCTAGAGAGGATACGGAAAGACCCTCCAGCGCCACTGTTCAAGTATCAGTCAGGAACACCCTTTCGAAGAATGTTTATACACGATTGTCTGCATCATAGCCCCATCTAAATCGTGTTCGGAAACAGAAGCGGGAAATTGGAGTCATAAAGGATACTCACTTTCATGCAAGTTGGTCTTGCCCAGGATAACGGCACCTTCATCGCGGAAAGCCTTGACCGAGGGTGTATCGACGCTGGGGCGGTTGCCAGCCAAAGCGATACTTGCACCTGTCGTATTCATACCCACAGCGTCGAAGTTGTCCTTCAACAGGACGGGGACGCAGAATAGTTTGCCTGCTGAGTCACCAGCGGCAAGCCTCTGGTCGAGTTCATCGGCGGTGGCGAACGCATTGGGGTTGAGACTGACGAGGGCGTTGATAGTCGGGTTGAACGCCTCGATACGAGCCACGAAAGAAGATACCACGGTACGGCACGTGGTGGAATTCGCTAGCAGCGCAGCTCGTATGCTCTCGATGGTCGACTCTAGAGAGTCGAACGAATCGGCTTGAGCGTTAACAGTCAAGGCCTGAAGATAGAGCGCCCCGAGCATCCAGACCGACACGGACAGTCGGAGTCGTAGTAAGCCACCAGTGACCGATGCGATGAAGCCCATGTTGGATCCCAATGTCCCAAGGAAGTTGGTGTGCGAATAGGGCGCTTCTCGAGCTCGGTCGATACTTTTTCTACGCCCGAGCCTTATATATGTCAGTCCCATTCCGCGCTCTTAGCTCGAGACGCGTTGTACGTCTAGATTATCCGCTTCATTTAGGCGGAAGATCTAAGCATGCGTCCAGGGAGTCGATTTATGGAAGATCGGCCTACTTTCACACGCCCTCCAATTCTCGAAGACGCATGTTATTCTCGCCTAATAAAATTACCTAGCACGCGAACAAATTGGAGGTTGATGACTGGCTCCGAATCGATCCAGATTGCTTCGATATTTCTTATTATATATCACGACGATGTCATAAAATCCCGACAATGTAACATTACGAAGTTTAGTTGAGGTGAGGTAAGTCATTTGGCCAGAAGTCTGAATTTGCTAGTTACTTCCTACTTGATAGTTATATGAAGAGTACTGCTCGCCGGGTCAAAAGTTTGGGGGCCAGCAACAACCAGATTTCTAAATATTCTTGATCCTCCGATGCCCCCAACTGTAAAGGTTTGCTACAAATAAACAGACGTCTTATTTAGTACATTGGAGATGTTGACAGGTCTAGGGACATGTAGACGTGGATGAGGTGAGTCTGGTGCAACGTCATGGGGGCAGATAAATCGGCTGCCAACCAATATTCCCGCGTTCTTAATTAATTTTTATTAATAGAGCAGACAGGCTTGTCCGATTCCCCCACGTCCCTGCTGTTCTACGCCAGTGTCATCGTTATTGCATATCATTGCCAAAAGGAATATATTATTCCTCAGTATTTCCCTTACGTGCGTGGACGTTGGTGCAGAAGATTACAGGGCGTAGTCGAGTGAGTGAGTTGGCGTCATCATATTGTCATTGTGTTTGTTAGTGGAATCCCACATGGACCTAGTCAGCTTCGTGTGAGAGCGTGCTCGTTTTACGTGTAGCATCGTGGAATGTTTTTAGCGAACTCTGTACATTCTTTGTAGGTCGTGTGGTTGTGGTGAATAATCTTCCCCCATCTTCCCCTATCACATGTGATAGGGATAGGCGAACGAGCATCAAAACCTGCAACTTGGTAAGATAACCTCCCCCTCCCCAATCTAATGCTTCGTGCTAGGGATTGATTGGCTAGCCTTGGGACTGAACACCCTCGGGATCTGCCCAGAGATCGGCAGGGTCGCTTGCATACCTAACGACGTACATTACCAGTGAATTCGCATACCACATTCAGAAACCCGCTACTGGTCCGGCCGGAGGAAACGGTACCTTAGGCTTTCGTAAGCTGAGGTCAGGCAGGCAGATGGGTAATACATCCCCTGCCTACCACCGTTGGAGCAATACAATCCGATTCTCAAAAGGCTATATCGGACGAAGCAACCGAATCATTTTCTTCTTTCTTCTTTGCTATGTACAAGAGCAGATCTCGTAGTGGCATGGGGAGAATAGCACGTATACTTTACATGGACCGTGGCAACACCGTAAGGAGTAACCCAGATTCCATCAACGCACGACCCCCATGGTCTCAGCAGTCTACTGTAAGACGATATGTAGAACCCGAATAACGGGAGCAGGTAAGTCATGCCACCGGGGTGGTAGCAGAGCAAGAGAGCAGCATGGGACCCTTCTCAGCGCCCAAGCTTCCGTCATGCCGACGGGGTATTACCCTCGTCGAGGTCGTATCCTCACATTGCCCTCTAGCAGATCTTTGTCCGAAAATTGGGCAAGCGGGTCCTTCTTGTCGAGTGCGTAACCCGCGCGTTCTTCCCGCGTCATCTTCAGGATGTTGTACTTCTCACCGCCGATTTTGTAGTCCTTGGAGAACTTCCGGAACTGAAGGCACACACACGGTCGGTCAGGCGGATCGAAATCTCATTTGGGAGTCTGGGGAGTTGAGTCAAGACGTACCTTCTTCTTCCAATCCCACCTATCCGGCTGGGCTTTGCCGGAAAGCGCCTTGATCTTGCCGACCTCCTTTTCCAGCTCCTTGACGCGCTCTTCCGTGCCGAATAGCCCTGCCTCCTTCAGGTCGATGCCGGCTTTCTTTGCGTAGGCGACGACCTCTTTACGGAACGGCAGTTCCAAGCCCCGGCCTTTCAGGGTGTCGATCCAGTAGAGGTAGTACGTCATGATCAAGCCTAGGTCCTTGATATCGGAATCGGCTTTCAGCAGTTTGGCGTGGTCAAATTCGTTGAGGACGGAGACAAGCGCACGGCCGATAAGGCCCACGGTAGTCCCAAGCTTCGTCTTGTTATTCAACACTGCGTGCGCAGATGGTCAGTTCATCGTGAGCTACCCTTTTTTGCGTCTTTGGAAACTCACTGATCCAAGAATTGGGAGGCATCTCTAGTAGCCACTGCATCGTGGCGGCTATGATAGCCCACATCTGCTTCAAGTTGTTCTCGTCGCGCCTCTTCTTCCCGAAGGCTTTATCAAAGCCGATGAGCTAAGACGTCATCAGCGATCCGCGAATATAAGTACAGAGGAAGGGTAAGATGTTTCTCCTTACTATGTTCTCTACCATTTCCTGGGTGCCTTCGCCATGGAATTCTTTATAGATCTGCATCTTGAAGAAATCTGGGTTGGTGTAAGAAGCACGTCTCCCAAAGCCGCCTGACAGTTTCCATGTCTCCCACATAGTAACCCATTGGTGTTCTGGGTGGTCTGCCGCGGGCTGCATCTCGATGCTATTTCTAGCTCGGACTTTTCTTTCATATTGCTTAACCAAGTCGTCCTTGGCTACCTGTTCGCTCTCATCCTTGGCCGAGTTCTCATTCTCGACGTCAAAGAAAGGCCGGACTATGCAATAATACTCATAGCGGGGCCGGTCCTCGTCATCATCCTAATCGAGGACTATGTAAGTTGGTAAGTCAAGGGTAAGTTGCTCATGTGCATACCTCATCTTGCCCCTCGCTAGCACTGACGTCCACCTCGCTGCTCTCACTGAGAGAGGCCCTGGCTTGGGCGCGCCTCCTCCTCTGACCCCTGGTTAAATTTGTGGGGGAGAGTTTGTATATGAGATAAAGTGAGACAAGAACAGGGGGTATGGATAGGAGGACGGTCCTGGTTGTTGGAACTGCGAGTTGATTCATGATGCGATAAACGATAAACGGTTCACGGGATTTCAGATCGTCTCTTCTCGTACAAGTTCACTTTGTTCGAAGACGAAATTTAGTCCTTCTCTCACCGCATGTCCGTGGCGGGGACCCACTATGATGATACATGATACGGGCGCGATCCTCTCACGGCGGTCACGTTACCTCGGTACCTAGGGGGCCCGAAAAGGGGCTGAGCCGCTTTCGGACTTACCAACTTACCAACTACCTAAGTAGGTACCTAGGTAGCCAAAACTTGCAGACCATCAGATACCTAGGTATGTTCGAATGTGTTCCGATTCAAAGAGGTATCACCTTTCTCCATAATATTTTCCATTTCGAATATTGCGAAATTGTCTTGCGAAATTACCCTCACGTTAAACCTCGTCCTGCATCCCTGCTTAGCGTTGAATATACTGCTTAACTTAAATAGGCTTAGAACCTTATACCCATTTGAGTTAGAGCAAAAGAATATCGGATTATTTAGGTATTTACTGCCCCCGTTTTGTTTCGACTTCAGGGCTTCAATAACCTCATTCTTCTCTCTTAATGGTAACCGATGTTGCAAGTTCACGAGATTGAGTCTGTAGATGATCTACAATCCATATCAACTAGCTATGATCATTGTTTGGACAAATCGAGATCAGCCATGGTGCTACAGTGTTATGATAGCCACGCATCTGCTTTTCACACGAGACATAGGCGACGATCCCGATAAACAGGTCATAGCCCACATGATGAACGAATGAGGCATTGCCCAAATGCAGTTAAACGTAGCCTTTCGCGAACTCATCTAGAGTTTCTGAATACCTCGAGAATAACCAACCTAAGGGCTCTAGCGCTCAAACTCCTGGTCGAATCTTTACTCAACACTCAAGTCTTCCTGCATTCTGTCCCAATACGAACAGTCAGATGTGTGAACAACGACATTGGAGATATTTATTTATGGATAGGGGTACATATGGTCTATTACTCTGAGATGCGATATGTACTATCGAGATGATACGAGAAACTTCAAGTTTCGTTTATAAGACAGAATAAGCATGATATCTTTACCAGGCATGTTAAGCAAGCGAGCATATTAACTACTTCGTAAAACATGAATTTCAGTATTCATTCTTGAATCCCAAGTTCTCGGTGCTCGTTCAGGTTAGATTTACAAACTGAAGAAATCGTCTGCCACATACCTATGGTTACGCAAAAGTGGAACTAATCAATGAGGTAAAACTGATGAGCTAATTTGGAAACGATTTTCCTCTTATCCAGTCTGCTGACAAGATCCGCGGACAGACAACTAGCTCAATGCTCAATTAGAAATCATTGCGGTACTCTAAGGCCATGGAATTGAGCTCGTCGTTGTATGAGTTCATTTATTTCGGGTTCAAAACCCCTAGTTCACTATCCACCGCGGAGCTTGCGGAATAATAGTAAGGCAAACAAGGTAGACATCAAAAAGAAAACTCCAATGACTACCTTAGATGAGATCGGTTCTAAAGAAAACACCGAGAAATCCCTATTATAGCACAGGTCACGTTCAAGTCTGTCTTAGATATAACGGAGCAAAACCGCTGGCTTCAACTTTAGCCTAATTAAAGTCCAGTCTAGGCCAGCATTCCCTACTCTGTGCCTACTCTGTGCTCGATGATCGCAGAAGAATTTCGGTAAATTGGCAACAGTAGTATCAGATCATAGAACTCGCGGTGGTGTTGGTCTTGGTGTTGGTCTTACAGGAAACTGTGTCCAACGGGTAGCAGTCACAACTCTTCCGAATGGGGCTCAAGCGAATTCCGTGCCAGTATAGGATTCGGGCGGGGCATAGGTCTCTAAGGGATATCTACGATCCTATTGCTTCGCTTAATATCGTCGGATATCCCGACGTGTCATGCACGTCGCTTAGAGAGAGTTTAAGTGTCTAGTCCTTAGGTACTTGGGCTACACCATTCCAGTTCGCTTACAGAGCTTGGTTACACCTACAACAGGTAGGTTATGGAGTTGATTAGGGAAGAGATCTTACACATTGAATTGACCATTCGTGTAAAGATCTTTGCCATGGGTTGGGTACCTCTTCGTTACACAATGAGGTGAGCCACTTACAAAAGCGCAATTCTAACTTCTAAACAGACATACTACATGTAATTATGAGGAAATAATTCTAAAATGGCATTCCTACTTGTGGGAGATATTTAAGAGTCCCACAATGGGACGGATGTTCTGATACTATGAGACACCTGCATGCAAATAAAACAGAACTCCTCTTTCAATCAAATCAGGCATACGCATAACGAAACTAAAGCTTATGCAACCAAGAATATGGTATGACAGTGTTGTTTACAGTATTGTCAGATTTTCTGTCCCCTGCTGTACCCCCACGATTTGGTTTGCAGCTGACTAGAAAGTGTATCAGCGAGAAGTAAAACCAAAGTACCGTTCATCTCGCGATCTTCAACATAAAAAAACAGGAACGGCACCCGCAAGGCCTGGTCGGTACCTTATAGAGACGTCTAACGAAGTTGCATGGCTCAATGGCCCGAAACATGATAAGATGCCAAGGCGAATTGTAATACGACATATACAACGGTTAGGTAATAGTTCGTTAACGATGGTATATCATTCGTGGACTCTACGAGGATGGTTACTTCCAGCTCACTTGCTTCCGAAGCTTCAACCTAGATCTCAGCCCTAGGTGTGATACCCAGAGTTAAATGCCTTCCAGAGTCGTACTAGTCCCGTTATTGGCAGGGTTCCAATAGGCTGGGTCTCATACCCATTAAGAGGGCTAGAATTCTAAATCGGTGTTGTCTACATAATAGTGTGAGACGTAATTGATCGAGAACGGCTTGGTAATCTCACTTACATCCGCGGACGCTCCTGTCAGCACTCACCCCCCTTCAGACCACAACTACACACACTGTGGTTCCCGACCCCCAGAGCCCCGTATCATCGGTCTTTTAGTAACTAAGGAGGTCAGAGTAGAGTTCAAGAGCCCAACCAAGCCATATAAGACGCCACATGATTCGAAGGTGTGGTGGGGATGGACAGCTTCCAAGAATTTTTGGCTTGCAGGCAGATATCCCAGGATCATACTATCCACCCGTACGTCATGTCGTATATACGTCGTCCCCACGTGGCGGAGCAGGCATTTTCGTACACATTTCTTCTGCTTTGTAGGTCAGCGAAGATCTGGTATACCCAAGGTACCATAGATACAGTGCCTCCTATGTGGATTGGTTCGCCTCCAGCCCATGTGACCGACGAATTACACCCCTGGAGACGCTTGGCAGCTATGCACTTCAAACTGGACGTTGGGCATGCTCGCAGAACTAGAAGATAAACCTGTATCGGGCTCCCGATACCGTCGGCTTAGACATAATAATGACCTCCTGAGCTATAGCATACTTTTCTTAAAGGTGCCCTTGAATCGTGATTGGTTCTTCATAATATGATAACTGACAGAGTCTCTCCCGTGTATGACACAGTCTAACCAAACAGAGTCTAATTAATTGCATGGTGCGTAAGACAATTTAATTACAATCGACGAACTCGTGCTGCAATCGAAGGATTGCATTAGATCCTAAGTTCATTTACGTGATATTATTCCAGCTCGCTTCAATGGACGAACATCACCCCGCCCCGATATTAGGCGATACGCGTGGTATGTATCTTATTCGTTAGAAAATTAGGACTTACGTCTCTCTTGGTAGACTATAACTCTCTCTTGTGAAAGTCTTAGCAGGTTGGGCATTCAACATTCAAGATCAGGGTCCACACATAGACGGTTCTCTCAACACGAAAACGGAGCCAACCCTCTATCAACCAGTCACCGCGAGATAACAGAACTAACTCGCCAGCATTCCCTGATATACTTAGGTCTGCCACATCATATTTACAAGGCAGAGCGCGCTTACAATTATCGCATTACAACAGCGCTCGGGTAGATCGCATCTGCATCCAGGGAACCCTATCCGATGAAGTACTGCCGGAGTTACAAGACAGAAAGTGGCTTTGTGTCTAACCAATCTGTCGGGAAAACTGGTCTGTGCAGAGGATGTATTAGTACTCTAAGATACATATTCCCACCGTGCCCCGGTTTCGGGGGCTTGTGCGGTTCTAGATTTGTAAGTACGGTTTTCTATCAAATTCAAGGCTTGCCCGTCACATTTCTGCCGTGGACGCAGATCGAACTTTGACACAGAACACGTCAATGATACCTGACTGAATTGGCACTTGAAGATCATCACGCGATCACTACGGAGGAGGATGAGGAGGAAGAAATGTCCGTGTTTTCCTTCCGGGTCGGGCTACTAACTCGCATGTTTGTTTATAATGCCTGTTCAGATGACGCATACTACACTGGACGTTTCAAACCAATTGTTAGACCGAAGCTGGGTAAACAGGTCCATATAAAAAGAAGCATACTTATGGGACTTATGGGACTAATGTGATACTGGCATGTAGCTACGCTATAGCCTCTTGGGTGTTGTGGGTGCCGGCATGACACGACAATAAGACGGCCGCCGATACAAGTAACCAAGGAGGAGCCCTTGCAGAGACATGTCGCTAGTCTAGTATGAGCTTAGCAACCAGGTAGTCAGGCAATCCTCATTGCTGCGTAGGAAGCGGTGATGCGGTTTCGTTGTTTTGCGTTGAGACCAGGCTCAAAGGGGAATGTGTATTTCAACTTGCTTCTAAAATATGCAACTCCGGCTGTTAAAATAGTCCAATCTCACAGAGACCATGCTCGGTACTTCACAAGAAATGTTACCCTGGCCGCGAAAGAAGAAGAGTCTGACATTACTACTGTGTCACCCTAGAGTGACAGCTCCAAGTGTACAAGTTGCTTCCTAGGCTGGCTGGGCAATATACATCCCACCGGCGATCCATTCAGACGTAGCACTCGCCGCGCTGCGGATGAGAGACGTTGATGCGGATAGGATTCCATCTACCTCATCAGCCGCCGAAAAAATCAGTCGTGGCGTGCATATGACTGGACGACACTACGGCTTGGGGCGGCCAGCCGTTAATAAAAAGCGAGGACTGCGAACTACGACCAGGTGAACGGGAGGTATCATGGAGATCATGAAGGGAAAGGGGTACATTGGACATGCGTGTGGTAGAGTAGCATTCGAAAAAATCTGATAAAAAATCTGATAATAAACTAATGAGGTAGCTTAACTTGAGTACCTGACCTATGACATTGCCCCGCACTGGGGAATAAGCAGAAAGGTATTACCTGATGAATAGGAGGGGTAAGGGGGTAGGGGGTAGGGGGTAGAAGGATGAGGGTAGAAGGATGAGGGTTGATGGTTGATGGTTGATGGTTGAGGCAGACAGAAAAAATGGATATCAGCTTGAATAATCCCCATAGTCCCCCCACAACTACACCCACGCCCAAGCCCAAGCCCACAAGACACGAGCATCATGGAAAGTCGCCAGCGATGCTGCTTGTTCTTTTGGTGTTCTATGTAGGTACAGCGCGGGAGTGGGGAGGTAAGATCCCGCGTTACGTTTCGGGCCAAATTACTAAGCCACCGAGCCACCTTAAGGGGGTAAGGGTTCAATGGTAAGGGTTCATGTTGGTAAGGTTAGGATGAACTGGGTGATAGGTACCTAGGTACCTGACCCTTAGAAGCCCCAAGCCCCAAGCCCCAAGCCCCATTTGACCCCCGACTTGGGTAAATCCCCCCAAATCCCCCCACCCCACCCCACCCCCCCAACGTTGTCCAGCCCCAAGACCCTACAGACCTACAGACCCTAGCGACACATCATCTTATCAAACTGAGGCCCTACGGTTACTGTTACCGCCACCAAGTAATCGTCCCTGTTTTCTTCACCGTGGGAGAAAAGAAGAATAAGCAGATGGTAATCATGACGGCAAGGCTTTGACACTTTAGCTTCCGAAGCGTGCCGACTTCTGAACCACTTTAGGTACTCCCTCGAGAATCACCAGGACGTCGATCCTATCCCAGGTCATCTTGTCGGATGGGCGATAGTTGGCTAGTCCGGTCGTTGAGCTTCGATAGCGAACCCAGCGTTGCGGCCCTGGGAAAAGCGCATACCAGCTCGCCAATGGATGACTACGAGCCCTAGCAGCGTCTGCGCCTTAAGCATGCAATGGCCCATCGCAACCCTGGAGGGTTTCCCTGAGGGATAGCGATGTGTTTTCCCCATTCAACAGGATTCTTTACGTTAGATTACTACTACAGTACGACTCTCCCGCTCTTGGCCAATGAATCTTCAGACAGCCTGCCACAAAATTACCTACTACCCTCACCGTACTGGCCGGAGATGACTGTATCTGTATCCCATATCCCAAGGTGTCCCAATCGCAGTCTAACTCCTCGGACTTCAACCATCCCGTTGGCCCAAGGAAGCAACCTGTTTCAGTCTTTACCTCCTGGATTAGCGCGAGAAGAGTCGAGGCAAGCAACCGCGCAATTACACCGCCATTATGGGTTGATTACAAACGGCGTGATGTTCAGCCTGCATGGAGGTCATTCGCGACTTTTTGACAGCTTATTCCATGTAAGTGACACTGCAGCCGCCCGGCCGCCAATCCCAAAAGCCACATCCACACCGTCCTTCCGAACAGCGAGTAGACTCCTCCCACGATCTTCGTAGGGTATCTTGTACTCGCTCTTCTCTATGCGGCATTGCCACACTGGATCAGCCGCCTGACGAGACGTTTAGCTCCTAGCCGGCTCTTTCGTCATAAACGACATCCCGTATCTTCTATCACATGGCCGCCCATTGGCCTTGGCTTCTCTTCGGACTCATGACGACGGCACGACCGTCTGCATCGGCTTCTCCTACTCCACTTTGGAAACCCAACCACCGCACAATTTCTTTCAGCGACCAACCGGGTGCACTAGCCCTGCTCGATCGAGAAGCCGTCCAGACACTGAATCACGACCATGTCCGAGCTGGTGATGTTGGTGCAATTGTCGACACCGGCTAATGTAACCGTACTGATGTGGTAGATAGAGGTGACTTAAATGGCCTATGGTGACTAGACCATGATTTTCTCCGTCCAATTCCCCGGTTTGCATCTAAATCTCCCGTCCACTTGTTTGAGCCTGGCGCGGCATCCTCCTTCGGCACCTGTCGACTTATTTAGCTCTGCGTGTAGATGAGGCGTCCTCGGCTCATTGATCAATTTCAAAGTCCAGATCGGCCGGGCTTTGTACTGCGGTATCGCCAATGTCATCGTCAGCTAGCCGACCACTTACTATCTCTGTACTTATACGGAGTATCTTGGGGGATCACCAAAGTCAGGCTTACACCCCACAGGCAATTCACAATTAAATTACCATGTACTGTACCTGACGGGTACCCTACACCACGACCATCCTCGATCCTGCAAGCCACTACAAGGCACAGTGCCGGAGTCTATGGTATTTCAATGCATAGCAACTTTGTCTAATGATCCTCCCCCGGCCGATATCCGTGCTGGCCTTCACGCGCGATACGAAACCATTTTGGAAGACCCTTGTTTTCACCTCGAGACATGCAGGTGTTGCAGATCCCCCCTGCACGGTTCGTGACTCTCCCTCAGCTACCATGTCCCAAGATGGCTGATCGCACAGTGATCCTTGAACGCCACCCGCAGGGGGAACAGGCCATAAAGAGGAATACAAGAGGACGTATATATCATGCCTCTTCAGACAGTATAGGTATACTCCCCCATTTTCATCACAGAATCGAGCTCTTGTGTCTGTCGACCGATCTTGCCATCTCGTCTCTTTTGATTGAAGGCTTGTCACTTGACTCTTATAGCCACTACCTACTCGTTGGAGCATACCTAGATACATCTTACTCCTATATATCTTACGCCACTCCACCTCATTCCACCTTTCAGGATTCACAAACACGGGATCTAGCACAGTCCTCTTTCACCTAGGACTCCCCCCTCTTACCAATCCTACCATTAGCAGCCCCCGGGTCCTCAAGTCCAGAAATGGCGCCTCATCTTGATGTGCCGTCGCCTGCCGGCAGCTTTACAACCAGCTTCGACAGGATTCCTTTTCGGGCTGCCACCTCTTCGGGGGTAGGGAGAGACAGTCCAGCATCAGCCGAGTCGCGCTCCTCACTTAGCAGCTCCTTTGAAGGCGATTCGGTGGATGAAGATTTTCATATGACACGACCGCTAATACCAGGCGTCTACGTACCAACCATGTGCTTCTTTGACGAAGAGACCGAAGATGTCGACACCAACACTATCGCTCGTCACGCGGTACGACTTGCCGAGGCCGGTGTGACGGGCATCGCGACTCAAGGATCAAACGGTGAAGCTGTACATCTCACGCACACAGAGCGTGAGCTGGTCACTTTCACAACACGCAAGGCGTTGAACGAAGCCGGCTTCTCGCACATTCCGGTCATTGTTGGCTGCGGCGCTCAGAGCACTCGTGAGACCATCCGATACTGCAGTGAGGCATGGGAAGCGGGAGGCGACTACGCCCTCATACTGCCCCCGTCATACTACGCACCGTTGTTTGCACCATCATCTAAGACCATCGAAGACTATTTCGTGACTGTTGCCGATGCATCTCCCATACCGATCATCATCTACAATTATCCGGGCGCCGTAAACGGCTTGGACCTAACGTCTGATGTGATAATCAACTTGGCACAGCACCCAAAGATCGTCGGTGTCAAGCTAACATGCGGGAACACCGGCAAATTAAACCGTGTGGTGGCCGCTACGCGGAAGCAGACCAAAAACTATGACCCCGACAGACCCGAATTCCTAGTCCTAGGAGGCTCGGCCGACTTTTCGATACAGTCATTGATCGCTGGAGGGCACGGCATTCTGGCAGGCCTTGCAAACATCACACCGAAAAGTTGCATCAAAACCATTGAGTTGTACAAAGCTGGCAAATACCTGGAGGCACAGAAAGTGCAGGAAGTGGTTTCCCAAGGCGATTGGGTAGCAATCCAGGGTGGCGTGGTGGGCGTCAAGGCAGGGCTTCAAGCGTGGATGGGATACGGCGGCTATGCACGCAGCCCGCTCCCCAAGCCAACTGCCGAGCAGACCAAATCGTGGAAAGAGGGATTTAAAGAGTTGGTGCAGCTAGAGAAGTCTCTGTGACAGGCTAGCACCTAACTATCTGGGAACACAGTAGTGGGAAGATGCGTGAGCACCAGTACTGTATGAACGTTGAACGTGGCAAAAGTGTGCCCTACGTAACCGTCGAGAGGGAAAAAAAAAATAGTAAGAGTGGGTTCCGCATCCGGATAGTGGTATAGGTTACCATTGAAATAAGATAAGGGTCCTCTTGTTGAGTCTTTGGATTGATTTCCTATGGGCGACAAGGTATACGAAAAAAGGACAAGGCGTCAAAAGAAAATAGGTAGCTAGGATTTTCTATTACTGGTCCCAACCGCCTGCCTGTTGTAGCAGGAGGCACTCACTGTACGACCGCGTATCACCCCTTTCTTTCTCTCTCGTCATTTGCTTCGGGATCATAATTTCCCGATTCTCATGTCCAAAGCCGTTGTAACTGGCGTCACTCGCGGCAAGCCTCCCTCTACGCTAAGGAAAAGTCACGACTTTATGATTACGGTACATTTTTACTCCTGTAATCTCAATCAACTTATTCCGTTCGAACACGTAGAGTCTATTTGGAGATGCGCAGTCCTCTTTAGTTAGGTACCCAATCAGTCAACCGGGTAAAAGGGGTTAACACTGTTGGATATAGCTCGCGAGCTTTCGGTTGAAGAGCCGAAATGTTTCAATTTCGAAATTTCAGTCGCCACCATGTCTTTAAAGTGATAAGCGAAGAAAGCTCCGAGACGTTCACTGGCTGGACCGAAACCCAAGACAGGTCGAATGCTTGAAAGAACGTCGGAGGCCGTCTCGAAGAGTGCTATTGGTTGAGAACGTCAACGAACCAGAAACGCCGAGACGTGACTCACCGACTACCACTCTATCGTTCGATGAAAATCGCCCGGCTTATCGTACGTAATCCAATCTAGCATTGTTTCCCGGAGATTAGTTAGGTAGAGAACAATAACGACGACGAAAATCTAAGACGTGAGGCAGCCAGAAGGATATTGGTCGGATCGTGTGACAAGTCATATGATAAGTACCTCCCAAGGCTAATTCGGTAATTCAGGGGAACACTCGCGAACATACTTGGCGCCGATCAAGCCTCGCGTCGGCTTCGGTGTGTAAATGTATTCTCGAAGACTTACATTACAATCTGCATTCGGCCGAACAAGTCCGCTCGCGGTTTGATGATGATGTGTCGACCATGAGCGTTACTCCTTGCCAAATATAGCTGACTGTTGAACTAGAATAGACGCATATCCGAAGGGGTCACCCCGGACAGCATCCAGTTGCCCCAAGATGATGGCCAAATGCGGTGAAATAGCAACGGTGATTTACATTTCTGGCTATCCGGCCTTGGCTCGCACAGACTTGTCACTACGTGGGGAGAGGTATCGTGGGACTGCAGGAAGGGTCTCATGCCGTACGCCACATACGGCGAGGTACAGGAAAGCCGCCCAGCCCAGCATTCCCGGTCCGCTGCTTCGCCCCTCCCCGGATATTGGTTCCCTGAGCTGGGTCGGATCCTCAGTTCCCGATAGGTTGGCTGCAGGTTGACAGCATGTGGGAGGACATAGTTGGCCCTACCATGACCGTTCAGGTTCCTGCAGCGTACCGAGCCATGGGAAAAAACATGGCTGGTGGCACACACATACACACACACATGCACACGTACCTCGTACACACGGATTTTTCGCGTGCCGCGAGGAACATACGATCCGAACCCAGCGCATGGGATGGCGTGGCCGACTATCGGATTGACCCCCAACTACTAGAAATATGACTCGGAGTCGGACATCTTCACCCACCGCAACCCACGGACGGCGGGCGCGAGCAAGATTTCACGACACCTAGAGACATGACTCGTGTGCCTTGCCTACAGCGTGTGCCTGCTGTGCTGCTTCACACCGACACGTTATAGGCTCGACCGAGATGTAGCCGCAGGTCCTCCTCTGCAAGATGATCGTATCGACTTTCCTTCCGAATAGACCACAGACGCCACACAGAATCGTGCCCAACCTTTGCGCTGCCAGATGCGAGATCACTGGTTCTTGCGGTTTTCGTTAAATTACGGGCAAACAAATGATAAGTCTCACACCCGGCATGGATTCATAATGGACTCATAGACTTGCATGGAAGAAGTAGGTTTTCGTGACCAGTCGTAATAAGCTATTTCCTATCGATCCTCCCGCCCATCTCCAACCATCTTAATGCGTATAGTAAGAAGGCTAGTTCCCTGGGTGTCCTGCATGCCGGCTGCGGCCCTGCCCTCTTGGTCTTGGCCTCGGGATGGCGGCCAAGCCCAACAGCCCGTGCCCGTGACAGGCATGACGACAGGTATCAACAGCGGAACCGGTGAGCGCCCCGCACGGTGGGAGGTAAACGACCTACAAGCCGAAGGTGGCCCTCGCTGGTAAATTGTGACCACTCAGAGGACGCAGTCCGAGCTCGACCGGTCTTCTGACCGAGAAAAACGCAGGGACTTATACATACAGGGCCTCGCGGCGCTGCAGAACAAGACGGAAACAGACGAGCGATCTCACTTTGGCGTCGCAGGTAAGAAGACGCTAGCGCATCACGTCAAAACTCGCAAACGGTTCGCCATATTTACGTGCAAAATGTCTCACAGGGATTCATGGGAGACCTTACGCTCCTTACAACGGAGTCGGATCGGTGCCTGGGAGCCCTGGCGGAGGTTTCTGCCCTCACGGCGTGGGTTAAGCCAACCCCTTTTTTTTGGCCTGATTCAAAGCACTTGGCTTCACGGCTAATACAGAAGGGGGGAAAATAGGAAACGCAGTTTATCGCGTGGCACCGTCCGTACGTCGCGCTATACGAGGCAAGCAGCCCCTAGCAGACATATTTAGGGACCTAGATGGCTGATACAACTACAGCAAGTCCTCGGAACGGAAATCCAGCGAATTGCCTCGGAATACAGCGGGGAAAACGCGTCATCGTACCGGGAGGCCGCTCAGACGTTCCGCCTGCCGTACTGGGACTGGGCGACGAACGCGATATTACCGCCGGCATGCACGCCCGAGAGCATCACGGTCGACGGACCGCGCGGGCCCCTCAGGCTGCGCAACCCGCTGTACAGCTACCGGTGGCCGACGCAGCCCCTGAACCAAACCCAGTTCCCCGGCTCGCAAGACTGGCCACCGGAGACCACGCGGGCGTCTAATAACACGCACCCCGACTTCAGCCCCGACGCCGTCAACGCGAATCTCGCGCAGATGGCGGACCTGCTGAAGGATCTAGTTGTGAGCCAAGAAACTGCATGCGGTGGCGAGGACGAGACGCCACGCTCGTTCGTTCGGTTGGGAAGTTCGATATAGTGCAGTGCGTGCCCGAAAAAAAAAAGCTAACCCCTGTTGCCCCTAGTATCGGACCTTCACGCGCGCCACGACCTGGGATCAGATGTCGACGACGGCGAACCCGGCGGGCGTCAGCTTCGAAGCATCACACAATATCATTCATAATGCCGTCGGCGGCACATTCGCGTCCCTGGACCTAACCGCGTACGACTCGCTCTTGTAAGTTCTTACTACCTACCTACCTACCTACCTACCTACCTGCCCGTCTCCTCTGGCCCGCATCGGACCAAAACATCGCGTCTCATTACAAAAAAGGGGGTTTGGTTGGCTTACACGAACCGGTTTTTTCCCCCGGCGCCCAACAGCATGCTGCACCACGCCAACGTCGACCGGCTCGCGGCGCTCTGGGTCGCGGCGCACCGCGGCGCGGCGCACCAGACGGAGCCGTACCAGACGGGCGGCCTGTTCGGCACGGCGCGCGGCGCCACCGTCACGGCCGCGAGCCCGCTGAAGCCCTTCTACCAGGCCGACGGCCGCGCCCTCCACACCGGGCTCACGGCCGCCGCGCTCGACCCCTTCGGGTACACGTACGCCGAGCTCGGGGACTGGGAGCGGGCGCGGCAGGAGCCGGAGCCGGCGCCGGCGCGCGAGCGCGCGAGGAGGGAGATCGTGGCTCGTGTGAACGCGCTCTACGGCCGCAGCGGCGACGAGGCGGGAGGGGGAGGGGGAGAAGAGGAGGAGTGGTTCGTGGACGTCGCCGCCGACCGCGAGGAGCTCGTGCTGCCCTGCAATATCGACGTCTATGTGGGAGAGTCGCTCGTCGGACGCGTGGCGCTGCTCGCGATGCCGATGCGGGGGCTGGTCCGCGCTGAGATTCCGCTGCAGAGGGCGGTGAGGGGGCTCGGTGTTAACACGACGAATCGCGGCGCTGTTGAGGAAGCGTTGAGGGAGCAGCTGAGCGTTGGGATTAAGGTATGCGCCTCAGCAATTTGTCTTGAGCATTTACCACATAGGAGGTAATTATAAGGTACTAACGATGTACAGGGGGATGGCCGTACACCGATCGACGCCAAAAATATCGCGAGCTTACAGTTGAACCTAGCGGCCGTGACGGTCACGGCCCGAGAAAACGAGTACGAGTTTCCGGAGTACGGGGAGAGGAGTACTTATGTCAAGATATTGCCTGCCGCATAGTTTGTCTGCGTCTTGGATACTGCTAAGGCGTCAGGTGTTTGGGTCCTGTAGGTACTTGGAAAATTGATACCACTAATGATACCTATCTAAGATCTTCTTGAGCCCCTATGCTGGAACTTCATATTAGAATCTCTCACTCTTTGCGAGGTCCATCTAACCGGGTACTCTACCTAATATTCTAACCAGCGTTAGGTACACGGGGCGTGCCTAACGAAGTAAGTGGCCCCTATTCAACCACCAACGAGCTATCGCTTTGGCGCAAACTAGGGGATATGGTGATTTTATCAAAAGCCCAGGGCCTATATATTTATTTGTCGCCACACAAGATCTTCACTCTCGACCCTTTATCCCTCTAATACGAACAGCACGGCGCCCACCAAACCCGCCACCATCCAAAGCCTTCCTACCGCTTGCCCAGCGGCCCCCGACACTTCCACTCCCACCTCCGCCTCACAACCGCCCTTCGCCAGCTCCAGCAGCACGCCCTCGGCCCTCCGCACCACAACCTCCACGGCCCCACCCGCCGCAACCGTCAGCATCTCCAGCGCCTCCTCGCCGACCCGCTCCCCGGTGCTCGGATCGAACGTGACGCCGGCGACGGCGACCTCGCTCTTCGCGTTGGTGCCGGGCCCCGTGAGCCTCGCGACGGCGACGCCGGCTCCCGCGCACCAGGGCGTAGCCACGCGGATCGTGGACGTCGGCCGCTCGCCCGCGCTGAAAGCGGCGCCGTCGGTGGCGCGCAGCGTCGCGTTGTTGCTGAGCCCCGCCGTCCCGTTCCACACGCCCATGTCCAGGAACACGAGCTTGCGCAGTTTCTCCTCGCCGGCGTATACGGCGTACCCGCTCAGCGCGCTGGAATTCGCGGCGGGCAGCGCGGCGACGGTCAGGTTGTTCTCGGCGTTGTCGTCGACGGGTGCGGCGACCTTGGCGACGAAGTAGTGCGCGTACCAGTTCGCGCGGATGCCCGGCGCGAGGGTCTCGTTCCGGAGCGCGTAGGGCTTGGGCGTGAAGGCGCTGTACTCGCTCTGGGCGCCCAGGTGGAAGTACGTCTTCCGGATGCCGAGGGCGGCGCCCCCGAGCACGTAGTCGACGCCCCAGAGCGCCGCGCCGAAGGTGTCGCTGATGCCGCTCTTGCCGCTGCACGACACCGAGTTCGTCTCGCCCATCACCAGCGGCGCGCCCGCCGCATCTGCCGCTGCGACTTGGGGGCCGTATTGCGATATGTTCTATTTTATGTTAGTCTTCTATGTTCACTTCTTATTATCTAATAGCGTCTAGTCCCAGAAACAGAGTAGGTTGAGAAATTTAGTTCCTCTCCGCTCCCTTTTTCAAAGGAGAGCTCAGCTGCCCCTGTAAACGGAGTCCAACGGAAACACTCTCAAAACGGCGATTACTTACTGCCTCGTAGTTAGTATTGACCCAAACCAACCAAGGGAGCTAAATCAACCTCAAATAAAAAAAAGGGGGTTCACTCACCAAGCCACAGAACCGTATGATTCGACAGCAAATCCAACCGCATGCGCAGCCACCTCTCGGCATCGCACGTCGACTGCGGGTACAGATGCGTGGCATAACTCCCGACGATCTCCCTGTCGCCGGGCCGCTCGGCGCGCGTCAGGTTCTCGATGCTGAAATCGTCCGCCTCGTCCTGCTGGTCCGGCACCCACGGCGGGTCGGCGAACACGCCCGCCTGGAACCTGGGCGCGCGCGCGCCCGCCTGCTGGTACCACGGCGCCCCCGTGATCTGCCCCGTCAGGTTCCGGAACTGCGCCATGTACGTCTCGACGCCCCAGGAAGCGTCGCGCCACCCCTTGTTGATGAAGTGGTCGATCTCGTTGCCGAGCTCGAGCAGCACCAGCCTGTCGCCGAGGGCCGCGTGCGCGGCTTCGGCCTCGGCCACGCCGTTGGCCCACGCCGAGGCGTTGTCGTTGAGGTTCAGCGTGTAGACCAGGTCGGTGCCGGCCGGGAAGTAGTCGGCCCAGGTCTCGAACCAGGCGGGCGTGATGTTGAACTGCCTCGCCGTGAGCGGGGTCGGTATTGCGACGGAGGCGTTGCCGGTTGATAGTGTCTCGTGCAGGTACGTCTGGTCGGCCGTGTTCCCGCCGACGCGGATGGGCGGTGGCTTTCCCGTCACGTCCGCGATGGCCCTCAGCAGATTGGCCGCCAGCGGCGTGCTGACGTAGTCATCGACCCACACGGGCTCGATCGAATACCCGTACACGTCCGGCACGAGCGGTCGCGTGGCAAGGCCCGTCGGCACGTCGACTACGGCGTCTTGAGCCACGACCGCGACGGCGGTTAGGAGCGCCGCGAGAGGAAGCGATGGCACAGTCATGATGGAGCAGATAGCTATACCCGCGAGTAGTAAAGGCCAGAGAGCGACCAGACGGTTTCTATCCCGGAGAGAAGCGAGACCCGAGCCATCTTATTTATATATCGAATTAATAAGAGCCCTAGCGTTACCTCGGTCGAGCTGTCCCAGGGTTCTCCATTCCCCATTCCCCATTCCCGAATGATGGGCTCTTAAGCTTGGGTAACCAGGTACGAGGTTGCATTTCTAGCTTCCAAGAGCAGAAACCCCGTCAGCCCCCCCGTATGCGCTTGTAGTAGGCTGAATTGCGGGGAATTGGGGATGGCACGGTTGACGATCCGGGGAAGCTTATGCCGAAGCTGGAAATTGTCCACCTGTGGGAAGCGGTCGCATAATTCTCCGCTGTTATAGGTACGAAGGTGCAAATAATAAATATTTAGAGATGACGAAATGCACAGCTACAGCTACCCAGTCGTTTTCTAGCATAGCATTCTGATATGCCAATCCTTACATGCAGATCTCGAATTCTCACCCTCTTACTAGAAAAGGGGTTTCTAACATCATATAGAACGCAACATAAAAAGGTGTAAGTGCTATTAGTCCTAAAATCATGCAAATTATGGTAAACTGGATAGTTGTGTTTTACTCTATTAGCGATTTCTTCATTAACTCTGATGCTGTAAGACGCTCCTGGTATATACAAGCCGAGCCCGTCATCGCCCGACAATTATTAGTAGCACTCCCTATCTTATAATTTCCATCGCTGTATATATGCCCTTCATTTCGCACCATGCTTATAAGCTTCAGCGTCTAGCAACTGTAAAATCATCGCCATGCATGTGGAGAGCCAAATCAAGGTCTATGTCGAATCAAGGTCGCATCTCGTCTATCGCATTCCCTTCTTATGCTTTGATAGAGTAGGTTCGCTTGAACATGTCGTCCACCTTCTCCAGGTAGTAGGTGCCGCTCGCCAAAGTGGAGATGTCACCTTGGGGCGTGTAGTTCTTCTGCAGATGAGCCTTGTGGCGCAGCTCACAGAACTAGAAATCATTAGTTTGAAATTCCGCTACAACGAATCGGTTCATCGGTTATTTTGCAACTTACAGCTTCATATGTCTCGGGGCTGACCGATCGTCTCACAGCCAACTTGTTGGAGATGTCCAGAACCTTAGAAATTTGTTCCGTGCTGCCGTTGACGCGCAGCGAAAAGAAACTAGAAGCCAGACCGGAGCCGTAGCTGAAAAGTCCAATGCGCTTCCCTTGGAGAGTGGCGCTGTCGACGTACGAAATCAAGCTGGCAAGGCCACTGTACAAACTGGCGCAGTACATGTTACCGCAGTTAGTGGCTACCTGAATAGCGGGCGTGACGCGCTCGTTGTAGCGCTTCTTGGTGAGGTTCATGAAGGTCTTCTCTACCACCTTATCAGACAGAGACTTTCGGTAGTCCATGTCTCGGACATCACCAGGGACCTCGGCAAAGGCAGAGTTATCGGGGTCTGCCAGGTAATCGTGGTATAGGAGGCGTGCATACGACTTCTGAACAACCTTGCACGTTGGCGAGTGGAAGGCCATATAATCGAAGCGGTCAAAGGGGGTCTTGCCGTCAGCAGCGGCAGCACCGTTTCCATTTACGTGACCGTTCTGAAGTCGAGCCTCGCGCTTGCAGTAGTCGCGGTAAGCGGCATCGAGAGCCTCGGTGTAGCAGTTGACTGAGTAGTGCCCATCAACGTACGGGTACTCGCTAGTAAGGTCGGGCTTGTAGAAGTCGTACACGTGCTGCATGTAGGTGCCACGCAAGCCAGGCTCGACGACAATGGGGGCGTTGGGACCAACTAGCATAGCGACACAGCCAGCACCACCGGTTGGTCTGGCATTGCCTTTGGCATACAGGGCAATGTCTCCTGCTACGACAATAGCGTCCCGTCCGTCCCAAGCAGAGGATTCGATCCAGTTGAGCGTGTTGAACAGGGCGTTGGTACCGCCGTAGCAAGCGTTGACGGTGTCGACACCCTCCAAGTTGGTGTTCTCGCCGAACAGTTGCATCAATACAGTCTTGACAGACTTTGACTTGTCGAGGATCGTCTCGGTACCGACTTCGAGACGGCCGATCGAGTTGGGGTCAACGTTGTAGTTCTTCAACAGCTTGGAGGTGGCAGTCAAAGCAATGGAGTAGATGTCTGCCAGGTACCCCTTTCTCAGCACATAGATAAGGACTGCGAGGGGCAATAGCAAAACTAACCCTCTCGGTCGTCACAAAAGGTCATATTGGTCTGACCAAGACCAATTGTGTACTTGCCGGTGCTCACACCGTCGAACTTCTCGAGCTCGGATTGCTCAACATACTGCGGGGCACGAGAGGGTCAGTAGAAGTTTCTTGTCCGAGAGTCGGTTTTAAGCGATATCGGAGGGGTAGAAGCAGACTGAACAAAGACGTCCAGGAATAAAAACTTACTTGGCTAGGAGAGTAAAGCTCAATGGCCTTGATACCAATGTTCTGGGGACGGGAGGCCATGATGTCGGGCGATAGCAGGTCGGTATGTAGAAGCTTGCAGAGAAAATGGTTTGTTTGGCGAGGAAGAAATTCGAGGGCTGCTAGCGTGTATATATCTGTGGGAGCGGGCAATGTTTATTAGCTTTATGAGTATCACCGTGTGACAGGGTTTTGAGACTTGGAGTCTTTTAGATTCACCGCCAAATTGGCAACGGAACCCAACTGCAGTCTGCAGATGGACAGGGGCAGAAGGAGCCAAGCCAAACGTTTGTATTCGACGCTGAGTCTGGATTTGCATATGTCGATCAATGGAGGGGTGGGATCTGGATGTCTGGGAAGAGGCAGAGAGGCAGAGAGGAAGAGAGGGTATGTAGACCGCCAAGGCTAAGGGTAGCAGGGGTAGCATGGGTAGCAGGGGTCGCAAGGGTAGCATGGGTTAGGTAGCAAGGGTAAGTTCAGGGGTTTGGACTTCATAAACTCACCTATCAGCTCTTATCTCTGCCAATCTAGTGCATCTAACGTTGTATTCGACCCTGCTTGTCACGAGGCGACCACACAGAATGATGAAGTTTTGTATATTTTTATGAATGGTCCTCAACGAAGAGAGAGAAGGAGTTGGACGGGCCGAGGTGAGTAAAATTATGGAAATGAAATGATGGAAAAAAAGTCAACAAAAATCTTGTTGGTTCCTTGCCAATTGGGTGAAGGAAGGAAAAAAAAAAGAGCCAGAGGGGAGAAGGTGATTATTATAGTCTTCGAACTAAGGTTAGATTGATAGCACTTACCATTCGGTCCAACGTCTAGTGTTTTAGGTAACTAATCTACAAAATCATAGCTCACCTAATCTATAGAGTCTACTTTCCATCTTCTACGTGTCGATGCGCATAGGTTGGGTGTCACGATCCTGTTTGTTAAACGTTGGACTCCTAATCAGGCCAACCCCTCCCACAGCCTGATGACCTGATGATGGAGATTGCCGCAAGCCATCCACCAGATGACATTTTCCTATCTGGGCTGATGGATACGACGTGCCGATTTGTCGTGGCTGAATGTAGAAAGGCGTTGTTTGCGCTACCTGAAAAAAGAAGAAGTTTCTGTAACACGCACACAATCCTTATTCTTAAAAATGATGATAATTACAAGTCTGTTAGAGGGGCATCCGTTCTCAAGATGTTATCTCCGAAATATTTTAACATGTGACATGTTTAACTTCTAGTTTTTCATACCGGCATTTCAGATAAAAACGTGCTCTTTACTATTCAGCTCGCATCTTCACCCCCCTCTCATCAACGTCGCTCTGACAGCACGATCGGGCTTGTCGTCACGAATTGTCAGATTCCAATCGAAACAGACGAACCGACTCTTCGGATAGGGGACCCCTCAGCTCGGAAAAAAAAAAAAAAAAAGGTTGAACCGCCTGTCAAGATTGCGTTGGCATTTCCCTAAACGCGACTAGTCAAGTACATATCTAGCGAAGCCCTAAGCTGATAGATACCTTAGGTAGTAAGCCCAGCTAAGAAAGGGTCCAATGGAAGGCCACATGCAGGCACGGCAGGGTCCCCAAGCCACACCGACCCGTGCCGGAGTTGCCACCCTTCGGGCCCTCTTTTATTTTATCTTCTCGGCTGGCAAGCACTTCTCCAGCTGCTATCGTGAAGCCCTGTGGTGACATCCTACCATACTACGATAGACAAACAACTTGATGGCTGAGCACGTCGCATGCGTAATCTATCAGGCCAATCCTCGATGATCGTTATATTAAACCACATAATCAATGAGCGGTGTCTGGGCAGCAGCGATGTTGAGAATGGATGAAACATCCATAGAGGTCTCCTATTCACTGCTTTCCGTCTGGATGACAAGGTTCACGAGCGACCTCAGTGCATGCATCGAGTCATGCAAGCGTGACATATCAAAAACTACACCGTCACCATCAGATCCCACATACAGGTTGATCTGTTATACACATGTAGACGTTACGTAGCATTTATTAGTCATCTATAGACTATAGGTCACCGCTTGCTGGAGTTACATAGCCAGAATCTAGCTTCTCGTCCCCTTTAGCCTTCAAATCCAGCTTCTCCGGAGCTTGTGCTTTTGACTCCTCCTTCGCCGCCTTCTTGTCATCATCCGTTGTTTCAACAGGCGTTGGTGCCGAGCTCGCCTTCTCGTCTGCGGTCTTCTTCTCCGCGTCTTTCGTCTTAGCTTCCTCCTCCTTTTTCTTAGCCTCCTCCGCCTGCTTTTCGGCTTCTTCCTCCTTCCTCTTCGCCTCTGCCTTGCGCTTTTCCTCTGCCTCCTTCAGCTGTTTCTCCTTGCGGTCTTTCCGCGTCTGCTCGATAAATGCTTCTATATTGTCGATGGCGCCCTGGGCGTTCCTCTTGTGCTTCATGAGGTAACCCTGGAGCTCGGCCGGGCTGAACTCGTGAGTGGGAACCTTTGCCGCGAACTCCTTCGCTTGAATTTCGACTTTGGCGTCGTGAGCTGCCTGCTCTTTGGCCTTTTCTATCTCGAGTTTCTTCCTTTCGTCCGCATCGAGGAGCACGTCTGCCGCGGAGTCGGACGTATCGTCGTCGCCGTCCAGATGCGCAAAAATAGCACGGAAGATGGCCGAGGTCATCTCCTCGTCTGCGAGGCCGAATTCGACGATCATGTCAACCCTTCCAGGGCGTATGAGAGCCGAGTCCAGTTGGTCGCGATGGTTGGTGGTCATAATAAGCACCCGGCCTTCCTGTGACGCCACACCATCCAGAATGTTCAGTAAACCAGATAGCGACAGTCTCCCCGTCAAGTTGTTGGTATTCGTGTTACCGTTGCCGGTGGTGAGTTGTCCGGGAACCATGTCATCATCCGTAGACTGGCTCTGAGGCTGCGCCTGGGCTCCCTCGCGTGTGTGGGTGAGGCCTGCCGTGTCAATATCCTCGAGAAGTACAACGCAGCGGCGAGGAAGCTCCGCGAATAGGGCGGCGAGTGTCTCCTCGTTGGCTGTGATGGAGCTTAAACTGACGATGTAGATTCGCATCTTGAAGAATCCAGCTAATGCGAGACTAAGTGAACTCTTTCCCGTGCCGGGAGGACCGTGTAGCATGTAGCCACGTCGGTAGGGAATTCCCCTGTTTGCATACCACCGCTGAGTCGAGGGGCGCAGATAGTCAGTAACATCGTCAATCAGTTCTTGTTTGGTCTTCTCGCTCAGGATCACCGTTGAAAAGGGGCGAGAGGCCCGTGCCATACACCGCTGCCAAGTGGGCTCCGTAGATCCCGGCTTGAGAGTTCCGCGGTAGATCAGGGTCTTGTGCTCGTCTTTCTGGAGGTACATCTGGCGAGCCTCCATGAGAAGTTCCTTCAGGATCCAGGGGTTCCGGCCAAGGCACGAAATCGAGATCTCTTCACGCTCGCTGACAAGCATGAATGAGTTCGATTCCTTGGATGATCTTCGGAACAAAAGTAGGTGGCCGCGATACCAAAAGTAGTGGCTGCCAAAAGAGGGCGTGTAAGACAAAGCTTTCTTCTTCCTCTTGGACTCTGACAGACTTTCGTCATCCTCGTCGCACTCATAATACCAGAGGCGCCAGCTTCGAGAGTTTAGATTGGTATTGACCACGAACCGCCGAGCCCCTTGCGAGAACCTCTGATTGGCAACCCAAGCCATTAGGATGTTGTAGATCTCGTCATCCGTCCGAATGTCAACGACGGACATAAAGTGAGTCTCAAGCTGCTCCCACAGATACAAACTCGCATAGTTCCAGACGACGGTAAGAACCCCTGTAAGAAGCAGTAGGGGAAGGTATACGTTGAGATCGATGTGCAAATATTTCGATATAGCGCCAGCGAACATGGAGAATCCGGGGAAGAAGAAATCGATCAGGGCCAACTGAGGCATCTGAGGCGTCTGTGGCGCGTCAGAAGCGTTGACCGAGCCCTGGGATTCATTTTTTCCCCTAGAGGACCAGAATGAAGGGCTTGCCATTGCGACCGAGAAGAAACCCGAGAATGACATGGACAGGAGGGAACGGATAGGAAGTTGTCGATGAATAAGATATCGGGAGACGATAGGTCGAGAAGCGGACTAGATTACTCAGTTCGTCTCCAGCCTTGCTCGAGAAGGGTGCTTGGTGGTTAGGTAGACAATGAGAACAGTTTCGAGTGGTTGGAGACAACGAAGGCTTATATATTAGGACATATAGGACATATTCAAGACAAGGCCGCAGGCAACAGCAGCCCTGCCGATCTTAAACGATAGGACCAGCTCTCCTAAGAACTATGCTGGAATTATGCAGGAGACCGATAGGTTAAACATGGTATCGCGTACCTCTACCCTATAATCCTATTCAATCCTATAGGATATATTCGTAGGGGCCCACAGCGGCTGGAGAATAGTTTGATTGGTTGACTCAGACCGCATAGTCGGGTAGGTGATAGCCAAGCCGGGTTCTGTCAGCACTACATGGACCCCATTAATTGGGGCTGTAAGACTCATCGGCTAGGTATAGCATACTTAGATGGATATGTATCGGAAGAGGCGAAAGGAGACAGCAAATGAGATCGACATTCCGGGAGGCTAAGGCTGCTAGACCCGAGAATTCGTATGTAGGTCGGCTGTCGCCGTTTGGTGACGTGCTCCCCTCCAGCCCTCCAGCCTTCCTTTGCTGGCAATCTTGTGCTTGAGCCTCAACCGCCGCCATCCTGCACCCCTCTATCTCCAAACTCTTTTCGGTAAGTCGATCCATCGATTTTTGCTTTCAGCCACGTTGAGGTTGCTATCGGCATACGTTAGTCCTACATAGTTGCAACCAACCCATGCATTAAGATGTGCATATTGTATAAGTCACACGATCACGCTTCGGCGGATCGCGTAGGACTCTGAAGAGGGAGCCAACGATTCGCTGTAGCCCGGCATGCGGGCTACGGTCTACGGCAGCCTAGATGTCTGCCTTGTTTTGCGGGGGGTAGTATAAGTTGCCCGAGCCGCGGCCGACGGCAGTGGCTTAGACATTCATCTTTACCTACCCAGTTCGAGACTCAACCGTCAGCTAAAGCACTCTAGCACAAGTAATCGTCAACGATTCCCCGCATGCTGCCTTTTGCCAGCATCCGAAACATGACGTCGGAAGAGCTCCAGGTCCTCTCTGTCGATATTGTGAATAGAGTGCTCGCATTCGTTGATTGGGTCAGAGTGTCAGTGCATGAAATGCGGTCAGCCAACTCGTTATAGGCTAGGCCGGATGACTCAAGCTCCTATTACTATATCTCCCCGCTAACCGTTTTTAATAGCAACCTCTCCCTCTTCACTATCTCCTTGTACTGTGTCCGCGGGTTTGTTTATATACTCTAACAAAGTGAAATATTCATTAGTATGGGAGGTAGTTAGAATTCCTACCTCGGTAGTAGCACATAGGTATACGAGGAGTTTTGCCTCTATTCTTCGATGGAGTCCCCGTCGGATCCGTTATTTCCTCATGCAGTGTGCCCATTCAGTTATAGTGACCCATCAGGTTCGCTTTCGTGGGCTTCTGCTGGTTTCGGGCGCCCACTTCAGGTCTCAGAGCAGAGTTGGGCAACTGACAACTGTCGACGCCATAGAGTTGGGTACCCTGCATCAAAGGGCCTTGGGATTTCGCAGAATATTGATTCTTATTACCTATCATCGCAGAAGCCAAGAATGCTTGCACTAGGATTATATGCTCTCGAAATAAGACATTACTCCTTTCGCCCTCTCGCAGATGGGTATCTCTCGTAAGGGACGACTTTGTCCTTGTAGTCTGTTTTTCTTTTCTTCTGCGATTCGTCAATACGCAGGGCGTGCCAAAGTGCTGTAATTCCTTAACACGAGTTCTACCCAAACGCCGTATACCCAAAGTTCAAAGAACAGAAACCAATCATTGCCCAGTCATAAACATCAAGTCATCCATAATTCATGTAGGGAAAAGCATACCCAAACCATGTCGTGAATCGTCCAATCATCAATCATAAACTTCTGCTCCATAACCTGCTGCGTTGTTCCAAGGATCCCCGGGGTGTTGTGGTGGTGGAGGAGGGCCGCCGTTACCGCCACCGCCGAGCTGAATGAAGCCAGCCTCGAAACCAGCATTAACGCCAGCAGGGCGAACTGGCGGCGGGGGTGGCGGAGGTGGCCCGAAGTTCTGCTGACGAAATTGCCCCGGACGAAACTGCTCTTGTTGAAATGGAGGTCCGGCAGGACCAGCAGGACCAGGAGGACCAGGCCTCGGGACGAAATGGTGGTTGTTGCCCATGCCTGGGTTGCCGCTAGAACGAGAAGTGGAACGGCCCGAACGGCCGGAGCTTGATTTCCGTGACTTCTTGTAGAACTGGGCGAATGGGCCGCTCAAAAAGTGAGAGGCAAATCGCCTGCGCCTGTCATCGCGCTCGTCGATGAAGCGAGTGACAGCGCCTCCCACGCCGTCAAATCCCCAAGGGTCCTCTCGCCAGACGTAGGAATCCGACTCCGAAGACGACCATACGGAACATGCCGAGTCTGCCCCTCCGGAAGAGCCTGTGCGTACCGAGTAGAAGGAGGATGTGTCCGAGCCAGGGGACCCGTTGCGTCGAAAGTCTGGGCGTTGGTTCATGTCGATCGACGATGGGGTGCAAGTTGTCTTTATACTTAGAAAGGCGATACAGTTGCAGCTTCGGTGCAAGGTGAGGCTACGACTGGTCGTGCTTTTAAGTTGAGCCCGTGTTACTACGAACAAGGATCGACCTTGTCGGACTTGCAAATGGAGATAAAAGTCAAGGTAGGGATAGTTAAGTACCCAACCTGTAAATAGGAGAGAGGTGAGAGTAAGGCGAAGAGGTTTAGGGATGGAAGCTTGTTTACAAGTGAGACCGGGGGCGATAAAGACGTGTTAAATATTTCCAGGGAGAGTGCCAAAAATTTGTTCAGGAGGCTCCTGAATAAGGCAGACTGCTTCTGCCTATCAGGAGTCTGTTCGCTGTGCTTCGCTGTGCTCGGGCGACAAGTCTTCCCTGCACCTTATGCACAATTATACGCTGTGATGGGGATTGGTGGGGTGTAAGCCACAGTAAACACAACCATCGATTCGACGGGAACTGACAGAATTTGCAGCGAACTGCAGTCCATCTCCAAACAGGTAAGCTCACCCTCGACCGCATAGGGGATGCGTCAGTGGACGAGAGCGGTTCTTACGGCGGATGGCAAGGATGGCTTGGACAGCCTCGTCCCCTCACAACCATTCGGTGAGCTCCAGTCGGGATTCCGATTGCCCTATATCGTCTCATCTATAGGGGGGAACGACTGCATAGCTTCATCCCATCGACTCGACCAAAACATGTGAGCGAGGAAACAAGCAAGCCGTTTCTCGGGTGTCCATTGGGGTCCAAAGCCAGCTGTATGTGATGCATGCGGGTTATTGAACGAAAGTTCATCCGCCACCACTGTCGAGCCTCATCGCCCTGGTTACTAGGTAGGATTCTGGGGAAGCCAACCGGTGAGGGGCAAATTACGTTCCCCGCGGAATGGTGCAGTGTATGATGGTTCCTAGTTCTGGGAACACCTACCAGGTATGTACCTAATCATACCAGATCGGTACCTGTGTAAGGTGACCTAAATGATGTCTGCTTGAGACAAGACGAGGGGAACGCTGACTGTCGCTGTCTTTCCAAGATTCCCGGGTCCAATTGTATTTGCTATGAGCAATCCCCCGGTCGGTTCCGTGCCGGTGTGGGCGATGATGGTAGGTGGTGATTGGATAAGATGATTCAAACCTGGAATGCCTGAGGGATATGTTTCGACTTTGACATGCAGTTCGCGATACACAACGTCTTGTAATGGAGGGTACATAGCCTCGTCTGCTCATAAAAGTGAAGCTTGAAAATCCATGTTAGCTTAAGACTTATTTACGTCTCCAATTGACCTGTCAGTTAAGCCACACACACGGCAGTTGAATGAGCGAAGTATGAGGGAAAAGGCATGAATAGCGGAATGTGTGAGATTTATCATTTGCCGCCGAGAGCGTTCCCATGAGGTAACTCCCATAAGATAAAGTCTCATAAGATAAACAAGCTCGGCCATAGAGATTCCTTATGTAATATCGTCTCTTATCTCGCTGCCTCCTTTACAGCAACACCTCTTCATTTCATCAGTGACGCCACAAACCTCACAGCGAAATAGATACTCCCAGGTGCATAATTTAATACGAATTACGTACTCGCAATCGGGACGTCGAGTTGCTCGTAATTCTACATTTAATTTTAAAAAAAAAAAAAAGCAATGAACATCGCGGCCCATTGCATGCACATGTGTATTTGGCTGCTAAACTCGTATGGAGGCTCACTTGTAGTAACCACACTTTATTAATTAAAAGTACCTAACGCATCCTTCGGGGCTTGCAAGAATAATATCGGTTCTATATCCGGGGTATACCTTGTTTTACTCGATTACAGAGATCAAGTAGAACATTGGCAGCCCACTCGAAATCTGCACGTTCGAGATAAATCTGGCTAGAAATCCTAACCCAAAAGGCACCAGCATAGTATCTTGTTGCTAGGAAGGTGTCGAACTCGTCCACCGTCGTTATGGTAATCCAATCAGCCACAGCCTTTGCCTCTTTGGCCGGAATCTTACCCGTATGTTTTTCTTCCTGTCCCTCTGTCACTTCCAAAGGCAGCTTTACGTTGATGAAGCAGCAATTTCGAAGCGTTCCTTTCCTGTTATCGAGAACTTCTGTGCCCATCATGGCTGCCATCAAGTCGCCTCCCTCTCTTGCCATACCTTGGCAATACGTGCGAACCCGCTCTTCGCCGCCGCAAATCTGGTTTCTAAATCTCAATGCTGCTGTGACGCATATGTACGGAGTAGTATCTATGGTAGATACCTTCTCAAATAAGTTGACGAAATAACTTTCTTGAGATGGCGCCTCTCGCTGCGCAGCTGGTAGATAACCTTCCGCTGTTGGATACGTCGTCCTTATCAGAGCCTGGTTACGATACGGCACATGGAGAATCGCGCATCCGCGAGGTACCATGAGCCATCTATATATACTTAGCTTGTAGGGGCCACCATAGACGATGTTGGCTCGAAGGCTTAGGGGGGATGTAGGGCACGTATGCGCACAGGGGCGGACAAGATAGAGAACGGTCAGGCTCACTTGTAGCAATTGCTGATGAAGAAATCTGGACCGACTTGCGTAAGATGGTGCAGGTCGATGTGGCCTATCCCGTGTGCACCGTCTATGCAGCTGTAAATGCCGTACTCTTTGCATGCCGGTACGAGGGATTCCCACGGAAAAGACACCCCCGGGAAAGTGAGGATCGTATCAAACATGGCCAACTTCACTGATTTACCTTGACTCCGGATCTCGAGGATTGCTGTACGAAATTTATCGAGAATGTCATCATCCTCGACTGGGTAAACCAGCTCAATACAATGGCCTCTGACCCCGGTAGTCTCCTCTAGAGACTCAATGGTCTTTTTGCACGCATCATAGATAGTACTAAAGTATAGTATGACATCCCCGTCTCCGTACGTCAAATTTCTCAAGACGGTGTTGATTGCAGTGAGGGCATTAGGCACGAAGACCAATTCGTCGGTTTCGGCCCCTAACAGCGGAGCAACAGCTTCTCTTGCCTCCCGTAGCAGTTTGGGATATGTGAAACGGATGAAGGTGTCTGGCTTGGCTTCGGTTTCGCATTGAAGCCGCTGCTGATAGTCTCGAACACACGAGGGGAAGGCCCCGAATGATCCATGATTCAGTGGAGTGTAGGAAGATGCGAAGTTGAAATGGGCTTGGCGCATTTCTCTTCCGAATGTCGACGCCAATATTGACGGCGGCTCTCCACGGGGCGTCCTCATGTCGCGGCCGTATCACATGAAGTCGAAAGGTGGTTAAGTTTGTAAGCAGAGTGCAAGTCCGTGAAACTGAGATGGCAGGATGGTCGGCTAGAGTCCCAAGATTCCGATTGTGGCTTCAGGTTGGGCCAGTCGGCTACACGATTGATAGAAGCTTTCTTGGGCTGATGATGGATGGTTGATGATTGGCCACGGCGATGTCGGGTTCGCGGACCACGGTAAGGCTTGTATGTAGCACCCCACGATTAAGCGGGATCATGACATAATGTCATGAAGCCAGGAAGCATGGCAGATCGTGGATGGAGTGGATGGGGTGGAGCGCGGTTTGACAGGTTTCTGCAATTGGATTACCTTAAGTGTCATGCTAAACCATAGCACGATATTAGTCAACCGTTATTCAATTGGCGAATATCTGTATGTGGAAGGTACCGTAGCAGGGCAGCAGGGCTAGACAGCGAGAACTTCTACCAGGTAGGTTAGCTGGTTAGGCAGACAGACAGATCGGATTCCTTTCCTAGTTTGTACGGAAATCCACATGCCGTGTACTTTAATTATCTACTATAGTTCAAGGAATTCGATATATTATATTCCTAACCTGAGCTTAGCGTCGTCAATAAATCGGCGTCTCCAGGTTCTCTTCCTGTCGGCTTTAGCGTATCGCTTTCCGTTGTGAGGAGTACGTTGAAGTTCGTCGATAGGAGGTAGGTATTTATCCATGCGCCGCTTAGAAGCCACTTCACCGAATACTAGTAGGTGTTAATACTAGGAATTAGCATCAATGCTAGTAGATAGTGGATACTAGTCGACGATAATGATATGTTCCTGCTTTCATTACCTGCAGTTAGTCGAAATCCGGAAGATGCTTAGCTCGCCTTGTCCTCTTGGGTTAAAACCAAGTGCCGGATCACGACTGGGAACTCTTATATTATGGTACACTACCTATGTACCTAGTCTATCGTAGGTACACCCGCTTAATGGATCGTCGTACACCGTGCAACTGGTTCTAGAAAGATATCGTGTAAAACATCTGCTCGTACAAACCGATCGCTGGGAAGTCCCGGGCACAACGACATGAGACATCACACGAAAGCTTTCGCTTCTAACGGCTGACAGTCGACGCTCGACACCACGATACAAACACCACCCTACCACGCTTCTGTAGGTACCTCTTACCTTACCTACCTGGTAGGTATAAGTCGAAGCAAATAAGACCATGAACATGCTCTAGCTCCACTTCATCGAAAACGAATGCTTCGTCCGGGTGTATTGCTAATATCTTACTTTTACATACATAGTAACATCTGGCTAACCCGACATCTATTCGCACCCCCCCTCAATGCGGCCTCGTGCCGTGCGCCGTCCGGGATTATTCTTGCTCGAGCCTAGAATAGGCTCAAGTGAACACACATAGCGAATCTAACGTCTAAGGTAGGTACATATCCATTTACATATGTATTACCGCCCGTGAAGAGCTATTTTAAATTATCCAGGTACCAGATCTTCCAATGCCACTTCCGAACCTCCTAGTGATGATTGCGTACGAATACACCATCCTAATTTGAGAATGCCAGATATTTTCTGTCTTGTCCAGGGCGTAGCTATGTAGAGATCAATGGTAGTTATTCACTGACGGGAAAATAGGGAGTCCACTGTCCGGCACATGCTCGAACTTTCTTCTTGCCTTTCGCGCATTTAACAATAACCTAAAGTACCATCGCCAAGAGATCGAATGGTGCCCTGAGGACCGCGAGCAGGACTTACGGACAAATTGGGCGAGACCAATTGATCGGCTCATATGTCAACTTAAAACTTCTGCTGCTCGTTCGCTGAAATCCGCGATCAAGGGCCTACATGTAAGTACATCCGGTAGATACTACTGGAACCCTTGAAGCTGGCAGCCTGCGACCTTGGCAGCTTGGAAGGAGGAAAAACTGAAAAATAGTCCATGGAAGTTGTAGTAGTAAGTACGTTATCTCCATGTGCTTTTTGGCCCATGATCTAGGTATCCCTTTGTTACCTCCCTATCGATCCTCCTCCTCCCATCCCGTGCTGCCCGTGTTCCTATCTTAACCATCCTGGCAGAAAAGCGTGTGTGTGTGTGTGTGTGTGGATATGTTGGATTATGTGAATGCAGAGGTGTGTGTGAGATGTGTGAGTGTGTGGATGTATGGTACATTGATGTATGTAACTGCGCCAATGAGGTCTAGTCTGGCAATGCCTATTCGCTCTGGCCTCTTCTCCGCCCCCCCAAGACCCTCTCAAAGGACACCCCTCCCCAATGGCCCCAAAGGTCCGAAACCCACTAATCCCAGTCGGCCCCCCTGATCGTTTCTGGCGTTTCTGGCGTTTCTGGGGCTCTGTGCCGTACCCGTAACAGCCACTAGTCGCCTAGAAACTAGAAGGGCTCCTACTCGCTCGTTGGATTGGACCTTTCGACTCACAACGGACAACTTGCAATTGAACACCAACAACCGACCAGACACGTCGTGAGATCCAACTGGGAACAACGTCACGAAAACAGACTGGAACGCATCTACTACTCGATGACCTTCAGGGGCAAAGGTCGTCGTTCTGAGCGCCTCTGATGCTGCACCGCATCTTCCTCCACTGTTCGCACCCACAGAAGTGATCCTCTATCACCAGCAGCAGCAATGGGTACCCCCAACGAAAAGTCGTCTGAATTGAACCGTGGTTCGTCGCTTAGAGCATCAGTCCGGCTTTCTAATATTCCAGGAGACGATGACGACTATGACCTGCAGGCGATGGGAGTTGCCGATGGATTTCGCCCCGTAGAAGCGCCAGAGACCCATCTCTCTCGAAACCCAATCACGACGCTTCAAGATGCACCGACCGCACAGGTACCACCACCGCGGCCGTCTAGTATCACGAAACCGCATCGCCGGGGCGAGTCTCTAACTTTGCAACACGATGGGTCGATGACTGGGTCGGAAACCGATATATCACGAAGCAGAACCTCGAGCCCGTCGCGGACGTCACCCTTCGTTGATCCCGAGGAACCTTATGAGGGTCCGTCAGGTCCCTCGCATCCATACCAGATGTACCCTCAAAATGTCCGAGTTGCACGAACAGCCAGTGTAGCGACCACGTCGACCGCTCCTGTCTCTGAACGGTCGTACAATGGACCTCGTGGCCCTGCGCACCCGTACGGCATGTACCCGCAGAACACCGTGCCGGAAGCAGATGGGATGGTTAGCAGAACCGCACAGGATGAAATCGGCGTTGGCTTCCCAGGGGCGACTGACAATTACCAAAGGAGAATCGGTCCCGATGGAGAAGACGTAGCAGATCTGATTGGCCCCGATGGCCATACGGAACAATTACCTCCCTATACAAGGTATCCAGAGGAGACATATAATAGGAAAGCGATGGGCTTGGAAACGCCTCAGCCAGCACCGGCGCAGCCGATACAACCGCTACCAGCGCAACCGATGCTTGCCATCCCGGGTACCGGCGGTATTGGAATGGCCACCCGGAACCCCGAGTTTGCGTCCACGGAGGATTTAAACAGGATTAATTCGCCTCAATCGCGGCAGTCTGTGCGGAGTTTTACATCCGAGGGCAGTTCTCGCACATTAAACAACTCTTCTCAGTCGGCAACAAATGAGATGGATGAGAAAAAGCCAGAGAAGGAATGGCGAACGACCGCGAAAAGGAGGGTTTGGGGTATCGTCCCGTGTTGGGCCATTGTTCTAGCCGGCATCGTTCTCGTCTTGATGGGAATCATTCTTGGAGCCGTCATTGGCACATCGCTTAATCGCCATGGCAGAAAAGGGCCCCCTCCAAATAAGTAAGGACTCCCCAATATTTAATGGCACTATTCGGGATCCGTTTGCTAAACTTGCGACCAGGCCCCCTTCGCCGGCGGTGTCTCCAAGCTGGGACACACAACCTCTTGAAACCTTGCCTTCTAACTTACCATCACTACAGACGGGGACCTTTGCTATGCCTCTTATGAACAACCGAATATCTAACACTTGCTTCAGCGATTCCACGTTAGCTCAAGCGTGGACCTGCAATCTCGTTTTCTCCCAGCTTTCAATGACCGTCGAAAAATTAGACGGTCAACCAAACATATCCGATTACTCTTTTGGTTTCTCTAATAACGAGACCTTCACTCTGGAAAACCATGTTTACTCTTACGGGGTGCAACCGCCCGATCTATCAAATATGACATTGAAGCTCGTCAGTGATTTATACGAGCCTTCACGAGGCCCAGCGTGGAACTTCGAGGTTATATATGACAAAATCGTCATTATCCCCGAGCAATTCTTAACGCCTAGCTTCTCTACACCTTCGATCCAAAATGATCGTCGAATGCTGTTTGGTGGAGACGATTTCAAGCGTAAAGGCATAGCTCAACCTGGTGAAAAGCCATGGGTTTGTTATTGGAATGACACCATCTTGGAGGTCTTTATCTACGCAGGGCAGAACAACAGCTTCAGCCGGCCGATCGACCCAAGGCCAACAACAAGCACCACTACGCTAAGCGAGAGTGTCCCGGGTGCACCGGCTTCAGTGCCTACCGCGCAGAATACAGGTCTGCCATCGGACATCGACAACGGCGGGGTTTTTAAACCCTCGGCGGTGGTGGATTTTGGCAACGCCGACGATCGTTATACATCTGCTCTAGTTACGGATGGCGTACCTGTTACCACAACTACTTCGTCGCCAGCCACGTCGTCGTCCGACTGGTTCGGCAAAGACCCCTTTATGCCCGACGGTCCTCCTCCGCCTGTGTATCCCCGAGTCGTCAAGGTCGAGGAGCGCCGCAGCTCTTTTGCTGTGAAGGCCAAACCATTCTGTCGTCAGTACAGAGTCGTGGGCGAATACCAAGAGGCCGAAGCGGTTCTGGACGACAACGGAAACATGATCGAGATCGAGATCGACGAAGACGAAAGAGATTTTGACGTGCCGGGGCCGTCTCAACGCAGCGTCATCGAGAACTATATAAGGACAAGCCGCGGCGCCAAGTCGGGCAGCGATATGAGCGATTGCGGGTGCATGTGGTGGCTCACCTGAACGCCGGACATGATATGTGTAGCATTAAAGAGTTTCTTGCCTCAAAATTTTGGTTTGTATTTAAAAAGCGAAGCGAGCGAGAAATACTTTGTATATAGCATCATTTTGTCCTACGAGACAGCGACGCATATAGGTCCGGCGTTCAGGGGGGTAAGGAGCTTTACTCACAATACTGGCAGAGCATTTGTTAGTTCCTGCGAAAAAATTGTGGATAATCCCCTTGTTGTTTGTTTATCGAATCGATCTCGAAGAGTATGTACGGCACGGCGTTTGGGTACACGAGGAAAGGGGGCGGTCTGTGTTTCCTTGGTGCGAACTGTTAATAAGGGGCTGGCATTTCTTGAACTTACATATATCGAACCTGTCTTATATATAGTGCATCTATCGAGATACCTTGTATCAATGTTTTAGACGAGAATTATTCACCTACCTAGGTACATTACATCTATGAGATTTTGAGTGGGGACGTCGTCGACTCTGAACCGTGAACTCACCGGGTTACTAGATGGAAGGGTGAAATAGTCATATTGAGGAATGAAAGGGTTGAAGCTGACTTTCACTTGAACAGCTGGAAGTGAAACAACAGGCAAGAGAAAGGGCAACAATTACCCTATGACCTAACAGAGAGTGCCAGCATCTCGCTGGTTTTCTGCCCCTATAAATGTCGAGTATTGAATATACGCCCCATTGTCGCTTGTTAACCTTAGCAAGGGGCCAAGTGAAAAAAAAAAAAAAAAAAAGCGACTACTTGAGAGGTATCATCGTAGCTATTTAGGTGCCTGGTAATACCTTGGGTGCCTAGGTTGCTTTAAAAAAAAAAGTCCACTGCTGGATTCGAACCAGCGGGCTTTCGTATTTGGTACGGAAGCCCTCCAGGCGCTCTAACCCCTTCGCCAAGTGATGCTTGCGTCGACTGTATCTCGAAGATATCCGAATGCGTGTTAGCTACTCCTATAAGTGATGCTTGTGCTTCGCGGAGAGGGCAGTCACCGCCGCCTGCTAAGTAGATGAGGTAGCTTTGATAGCTTCCGGGATATATGGTCCATACTAGTGAATATCTCAACTTATACCCAATTATAATCAGTATTATCTTAGGTACCTATGCTGTAGAGGGAAACGGGGTATCTCCAATTTCCCTACCGCTCTGTAGAGATTATAACGACGGATTTCTCGCCCGCCCAACGGCCAAGTCTACGGAAATGGGCTTCGCACCAGACACAACAAAGCCCGTCCGCTACGAAGCTGATTTCTCCTTCTCCTTCTCCTTCCCTTTCCCCTCCCTCCTCTCCTCGCCGTCCTTACCGCCAGCACTCCCCAACTCGCCAGCCAGCCCGTCCAGAAAGCTCTCCGCGAGCTTCTCGGCGCGCTTGGCGCCGATCTTGCGCCTGCGATCCTCGATCTCCCTCTTCCTCGCCTCGCGCGCGTCCCCGCGCTCCCTCCTCGCGCGCTCCGTGGCCTCGCGCTCGCGGGCCAGATTCTCCATCTCCTGGCGGCGGCGCTCCTCGTCGCGGCTGAAATGGTAGAAGCCGACGCCTTTCGTGCGGATCTCGGCGCCGCCGTCGAAGTGCGCGTCCGGCGGCGGCGTGGGCTCCTTGTCGCGGCGCGCCGCCAGGTCCTCCATGCGGTCGCGCGCGGCATCTTCCGGCATGAAGGCCGAGGACTGGATGACGTCGCCGAACAATAACCGCTCGGGCGCCCGCGTCGGCTTCGCCGCCATGCTCTCGAGCTCCGCGGCGCCGAGCGCGACGCGCTGGCTGCGCCGCTGGATCTGCAGCATCTCGCCGCGCGTCGCGCGCCGCGTGCGTCCGAACTCGTCCTTGAACTCCACCATCTCCTCCTGCCCCTCCTCGTCCGACCCGTCGTCGTCCGTGCCCGAGGACGAATACCGGTCGTCTTCGGGGTGCTTCTCGGCCCACTTGCGGTCGAAGTCGACGAGCGGCGCCGCGTCCCCGTCCTTGGCGATGTAGTCGCCGCGCTTCATGGCCGCGTACAGCCGCGCCTTCTCCTCCATCTTGCGGCGCGCCCGCGCGAGGTCCTGCTTCTCCTCCTCGGTGCCGCGGGGCTCCTTGAGCTGGATCTTGCCATCTTTCCTGCTGGTGTCGTCTGCCGCCGCTGCGGTTGTAGTGGACCCGGCTTTCCGCTTGGCCTTGACATTAAATATGTCATCTTTAGTTTTGGACGGGCGGGGGCGGCCGGCCGTGGCGGACGCCGCAGTTGAAGATGTCGATGTTGGGTTGGATAGGAGCGAGGTTAGTTGGGAAGCGAAGTCGAGAGAGCTCGATAGCGGGATCTCTTTCTTTAGTCTCTTGGCCGGACGTTGTCCGTAGAGATTTGGGTCTTGTGGCATTTCGGAGAGCAGGTAGAGGCCGTGAAAGTCGGGTTTCGTCAAGGCGGTGTTGTAGATAAATTGGAAGAAGCCCGAAGTTGGTTATTGCCGTCTGATGGACAAACGGCGTTTGATACGTTAATGGAGCTTACAGTTTGCGTTCCCGCTTCTCACCAAAGCCCGCCGAATACCTACGCGTGCTCCACTATAGTCTTAAGGCTAGGCGGGTTGGCCCCTTGAAATGTACCCCGCGATCGGCCTTAAGAACATAAAATTCACAATATACCCCACGCCTCAAGAACATACCTTCAGTTGGCTGTAACAAGTTTAACTCAGGTGTATAGTACAGCAGCAATTGGTTTTATATCATGGCAACTAACCAGGTCTATGTTGCTATTATAGGTGAGCCAACTCTTCAATTCCCATAAGCTCTTAAAACGTCTCAACTAATGTTTCCTACTTCCTACTCCAAAGGCGTTGGAGGGGTGGGCAAATGCTTCCTTTCCCAGCTTGAAGCTCTATCCAAGCGTCGACCAACTCCCAAGCTAAACCTTTGCTACGTCTCAACCAGCAAGAAAGCCCTTATCGATCCCGGATTCTCCATTCCCGTCGAGAGTGTCCTCCAAGATCTTGCCGCCTCCACCAAAGCTCCTTTAAGCTTGCCCGACGTCGCAGACTACCTACACATACCCAATTCCAAGATTGTCCTTGTCGATAATACCAGCTCCCAAGATGTAGCTGATACCTATCCTCTCTTCCTCAGCCGTGGTATCAGCATTGTCACGCCGAATAAGAAGGCCTTCTCTGGCTCGTACAAGCTATGGCAAGACATATTTACGGCTGCAGCTACGTCCGGAGCCAAGGTATACCACGAATCTTCTGTCGGAGCCGGCCTTCCAGTTATTTCGACCCTTAAGGATCTAGTGGATACTGGTGATGAAGTGACCAAGATCGAGGGCGTATTCAGCGGCACCATGTCTTTCCTCTTCAATTCGTTCGCCCCTGTCGAAGGCTCCGGTGGCCAGTGGTCTGCCGAGGTCAAGAAAGCCAAGGAATTAGGTTACACGGAACCGGATCCTAGGGATGATCTGAACGGTCTTGACGTTGCTAGAAAGCTAACAATACTTGCTCGACTAGCGGGTCTGCCTGTGGAATCTCCCACCTCGTTCCCCGTACAGAGCCTGATCCCGAAGGAGCTAGAGTCAGTTTCGAGCGGCGACGAATTCTTGCAGAGATTGCCGGAATTCGATTCCCAGATGGAGCAAACAAAAGCTGCAGCGCAGAAGAAAGGCAAAGTTGTCAGATTTGTGGGCAGCATCGACGTAGCTACGAAGGCCGTCAAGGTCGGACTCGAGGAGTTCGACAAGTCGCATCCGATCGCGGCTCTCAAAGGAAGCGACAACATTATTAGTTTCTACACCAAGAGATACGGGGCAAACCCGCTCATCATACAAGGCGCCGGCGCTGGCGGAGAAGTGACGGCGATGGGGGTCACTAGCGATCTGCTCAAGGTGCTATCGCAAATTTCGTAGACAAAACCGAGGTACAAAAATTATATCGATTTGCTATCGGGTATAAATGCCATATTTTATATCGTGGCAGCCGTCTGTGTCCATCTTCAGTCGCCCGTTTGTCCCGAGTAGACAGTACGCCTCTGACTCGCAGTTGGGTTGGTGGCGCGAGCTGTGGTGGAACTGGCGCTATTTGGTGATGGTGATAGGTTGGAATTTTGCCCTGTGGTTTTGCGCGAGATCCGTTTTGGTTGCAAGGCATCTCGAGAAGCATCTCGAGGCTGCGGTCGGTTCATGCGCCAAATCCAAAGACAGAAGTCGAAGATGACAAAACTAAGAAAAGGTACAGCAAAAGCTAAGCTTGCTAATTTCTAATACCTAAGTTAGTTGGAAGTCGAAGGTAGAGGATATATTCGAGGTTATGCGCACGAAGAAGAAAGCAATCCAGGCTATGATATTCCAGATCTCGGCAGGCATTAAACCAGTTTGGAAAGAGTGCGCAAACCAAGGCATAGTCATGTCTGTCGTAAATTTGTTCATCGTGAGAAAGTCGAAGAATGGAGCAAAAGCTAACAGGGAATAATTCGTAGTGTGGTTGAACGTTGCAAATAATCGGGTGTCGCGCAGTCGCGTTCTTATCAAGCCGAGAATATAAAATGGTTCGACTGTGGTGTTATGGAGTGACTCGAGACGACGTGCGATGGTAACGTCCCTTTATAATAACAACGACGATACCTAATAAAGGTAATGAATGAATGACACGAGCCAACATGTATGAGGTTGTACCTAAGTCCAAGTAAGGAGAAATAAATAAAATGAGCAAACAACCCGAGCAAACTGAAGATGACGATCAGTTTAATGATAAGCAGCTTATGCTTACCTGCAAGTTTTAACAAGGGGGGAGTCCCTGACGATCCGATCCTTGAAGATAAAATTATATCGTGGCAGCCATCCGAGACTTCCAGCGCTTTCCGACCACTTTCCGGACCACGGCCAAGATTTAAGGCTTTAATCCCTTGCTGTGCCTTAAGCTATTAATAGCATAAACATTCCTCACCCAACATTCGAAGCTAGAATGCGCGCCGAACCTGTTTTGTTCCTTATCCAATTTATGTTAGCAGCAAAGTCATCGAGATACCGAGACTACGGCTACGTCGGTTTGGTGTGACTTGTGCTACCAACTTCCAGCATGTCCGCTTGCATATATGATGCCCTGCTTATGGCAGGGGAATTACATGTTGACGTATTAACGAGCTCAGCTCCTCTTTATGACAGCCAATGATTAGACAAAGGATTTTGGCACGATAACTAGAAGCTCACCACCCCACTAATACATTTTATGTATGTGGTATAGTTGATTTTCATAAGTTTATTCTCAAAATTACCTAAGGTATTCTAATCGAAAGACAGACATGATTTCTTGGAAGTCGGAAAGGCATTGTAAGACAGACCTGCCATATTCGTGGAAATGGAAACAGGAAAACGGAATCATACTTGCAGTGTTACTGTCGTTACTGCTCCATCCCGTCCTCGCTCCACCTTCCTGCCTTCCCACTCCGCGATCTGAGATCTCCAACTTCTAAATTTCGCCCCGTTTCACCGCTTTAATTTGTCCATCGTTCAAGCTCAAACCCTTTCGAATCGTGTCATAATGAGAACGAGTCGATACTAAGTTCTCTCCATTACTGCATCCATATATACACATCTCTCAAACCTGGATTGGGCAAAGACTTTCCTAACCGACCATGGCATCTCCTCCGTGGGCCGGGGCGGCAAACCACGAACAATACTTTGTCCTACTGACAGGAGCCAATAGGTATGCGATTCCTCCCCCCAAAAGATTACAAAGGGATCATTGGTCTTAGACGAATATGTGTAGTGGCGTCGGCCTTGGTATCGGGCAACGAATCATCGACGAGTTCCTCACCTCGCGATCTCTTTCCTCCCACCTGATCCTTATACCGACCACTCGCTCCGTCGCCAAGTCGCGAGACACGGCCCGAACACTGCGCGCCCACCTGGAGAAGACGGCCAACACCTCCGAGCAGCTTCGAGCTCGCGCGGGCCCCGACTATACCCCTCAGAGTGCGATTTCCCGAATCCATGTTCTCGGTATTCAGCTCGACCTGTGCAACCTTCGTTCGATATACCAAGCCGCCCACCAGTTAGTGCATGGCGAAGTGAGCGATCCGACCGGCCTGATCGGTGACGTGAGAATACCGCGCATCGATGCTGCCATCTTCAACGCAGGAATCGGCGGTTGGTCTGGGCTAGACTGGTTGGGGTTTGCAAAGCAGTTCTTCCAAGTCGGGCTTGTGCAATGTACCACATTCCCTTCCTTCAAGAAGGCGTTGCCCGCTGCCGTGCTGGACCAGCAGAAGCTGCTTGGAGACTCTGGCTCATCTGACTTGAAGTCGGAGCCTCCTGAGCTAGCTGAGGTCTTCTGCGCCAATATCTTCGGGCACTACGTCCTTGCGCACGAGCTGCTACCGCTACTGAGCCGTTCGAGTCCAGACGAACCCCAGGGCCGAATAATCTGGACTAGCACTATAGATGCCGGCACTGAGCACCTCAGATTTGACGATTTCCAGGCGCGGCGTTATTCCCCGCCGTACGAGAGCAGCAAGCGCATAACCGACCTCCTCTCCCTGACCGTCGACCTACCGAGCGTGAAAAAGATGTCCGGCCGCTTTTTCGCCTCCCCTTCCGCCGCCGACAAACCGATCAAGCCCCGTTTCTACCTCTCCCACCCCGGTGTGGTCTGCTCGCCGCTCTTCCCTCTGAACTGGTTCCTCTTCTGGGCCTACTGGTACGCCATGTTACTCGCGCGGTGGTGCGGTTCGTCCTGGCACCCGGTGAAAGCATACCTCGGCGCTTGCGCATCGGTCTGGCTAGCGCTCGCGGACCAGGAGACTCTCGACGCCCTCAACGCCGAGCGCTCCAAGTGGGGCGCCAGCTGCACGCCGCTGGGCTACGCCGCGCCCAAGAAGACGGAGATCGAGGGCTGGGCCTGGGAGGGCCGGGTCGAGGACCGCGAGGCGCTCGAGAAGGACGACCCGTCCGCCGGCGTCCTGCGTAAGAGCAGGGGCCGCAAGTGGGACGCCGTCGAGCTGACCGAGGAGAAGCGCGCCGACTTCGAGGAGGACGGACGGAAGTGCTGGGCCGAGCTCGAGAGGCTGCGCACGGCCTGGGAGGCCGCCCTCGGAATAAAGGATGGCGCGGCGGCGTAAGACTATACGCCAATGAGGATGTTTTGCATTTACACGATACTTCATATTTATACCCCCAAACCAGCATGGGCTAGTAGTAGGCCTGGCACTCATACAACATTTTAATATCACGTTGCTTAAGATGATATCTCGAGCGTATCCCAAGTATAAGCGCATTTCGGTTCGCTTTACGGGTAAATGATAAGTAACAACAACAACATATATTAGGTAGAATGAACATCATCCCCTCATCCCTCCCTTTACGTATCAATCCTTCCCTAGGTAGGTTAAGAGAAACATGAAGGTAGATCAGAGTGAGACACGACTCAGGAGACAAAGGATTAATAGCCCTTAAACTTCCCTACCTCCCGTCTTGCCAAAAATAGCTCCCTTTTTAAATTCGAACCTCATAACCCAGCCAACACCTTCACCCACATAGCCTTCGTAAACCGATCTACGCATTACCGTCCGCGATCCTAACACTACTAGCGCTCTGCTGGTCGTTGCGCACGCGCCTCATAACGAGCTTATCCGCACGCCCGAACAGGCCAAGACAAAGCGGTATCGGCACGGCAACGAGCGCGATAACAGCGGTAAAGATGAGGGCGTTGGCCATGTTCTCGGGGGGGTCGGCCTCGGGCCCGGCCTTGAGGGCGTCGCTGATGATGACGAAGATGCCGCCGAGCAGCTGGCCGCCGCCCCAGGCGAGGGTGCTGGTGACCTCGGGGGAGGCGGGGTGGGCGAGCTCGCAGAGGAACTCGAGGGCGACGGGGACGAGGCTGAAGGAGGCGGCGCCGAGCACGCTGAGGACGACGTAGGGGCCGGCGAGGGCGCGCGTCCCCGGCATCCAGATGAAGGCTAGGTAGCAGAGGCCGATGAGGGGCACGGCGACCTTGATGGCGAGGAGGAAGGCCTTGGTGCGGTCGATGATCGGCGAGGTCACGGCCGAGGCCACGAGACCGACTACGATGAGCAGCGCGCCCGCGATGCCCGCCTCGTCCGAGCTGAAGCCGTACGGCAGCATGATCTGGTTCAGCAGCGACGACACGCTGTTGAAGAAGCCGACGTACACGGCGTACGGGAGGAGGATCAGCCAGATCTCGAGGGACTTGAGGAGCTGCAGCGAGGAGCGCAGAGACGTCTTGGGCGTCGCGCTCGACGGGCCCGGGGGCGTGGGCGGCGAGGCCGGGATGAAGAAGGACGGGAGCGCGGCTACCGAGGACTGAGATGGGAATTTGGTTAGTGGGTACATTACGAGATACAAATCGTGAGGGGAACGTACGATAATAGAGACGTAGAGCACGGCGTTCGAGATATCGGCGGGCCCGGTAACCATGAGCGGGACGATAAGCTGGCCGAGCGCGGCGCCGAACGGATTGGCCAGACTCGCCAATGCGGTGGCGGCGACGCGGCCGCGGTTCGTGAACCACATGTCGGAGTACCGCGTCGGGGCGCTGAGGACGAAGGGCTGGCCGAGGCCCGTGAGGATATGGCCGAACATGACAACCCCATACATGCCGCCGTCGCGGGCGTGGGAGCCGGCGAAGCGGATCCAGTTGCCGACGAGGATCAGCACGGCGGCGGCCATGATGCTCGGCTTCGGGCCCCAGTGCAGCGCGTAGATGGTGACGGGGATGAAGACGATGAAGGAGAAGAAGAAGGCCGTCGAGAACCAGTTGATGGCCGACTCGGTAGTGCCGTAGTAGACGGCCGCATTTTGCGACACGGGCGAGAAGGTCAGCCACTATTCGAGGAGATTACGTTAGCTTCCCCTATTGTTATATGTCATATATATCCCGTTGTAGGATAAGAGTAGCATGCCGGGCAAGTCACACAGCATATCGCCTGCTGCTACCAAGGCGAGGCTGCGCGATGCACGACGCAAGCAAGACAAATGGTAAGACAGGACAGAGGCAGGGCGTGCGACGGGAGAACTACCGATTGGTAGATCCCATAGCCCTCTCGATCCATCCTATATATAGCTTGCAGCAGACCATTGCACCGAAGCAAGAGGTCGATTGGTTCATTTATATATATATAAAAAGAGCGCCAACTTACATCCCAACTGACGATGATATTCAGCAGCGTGAGCTGCACGAGCCCGAACCAGCGCCTCTTGTACACCTTATACACGACAGCGCCGCTGTCGCCGTTCTCGATCGAGGCGGCCTCGACCTCCCGGCCGGCGGCGAAGCCGACCTCGTCGTCGTCGTCGACCCGATCCGTCGAGCCGGAGGCGAGCCGCAGGTGGCCGTTCTTGCCTCCGCGCGACGCCTTCGACGACCCGCTGCGGACCGGGTTCAGCGCGTACTCGTCGCGGGCCTTCTTGATGTCGGAGCCGGCCTCGGTGCCGCTGATCTTCGGCGTGACCGCCTCCTCCTCGTCGTGGGTGGATCTGCGGCTGCCGGCGCTGCGTGTCATCCTGCCGCCCGCTGCTCGCGCGATTGCCCCGTCCTGCGGCGCCTTGTATCGTGGTGGTGGGTGGCTTGGGATCGGATCGCAACCACGCAAGAAACCGAACGGACGTCCTTTCGTGAACGGTCACGGGTGCATGTGTATAGATAGATAGAGTACCTGGTGCAACTCGGCTAGCCGGGATGGGATTTACGCCCCGCGTCGATCATCCAAGTTCCGAAAATCGAGAGCCAGCTGCGCTGCTATGTAAAGAGTTGCGAATATAGGTACGTTCGTCCCAAAATTTTCAAAAAAAAAAGTCTTGTCTCGAGGAGAATTGTCTTGTCAAATTTGCATCGTGGGAAACCGAAACGATGCGAATACGGAACCTGTCATAAGATGAAAGGGGGTAGTAGAGAGAGAGAGAGAGATAGAGGAACGAATGTTGGTGGGACGTCCAGGTAGCACTGAGGCGATTTTCGGGAAATAAAACCGAACAATTTGGCTTCTGAACCTACCCGTCTCGCATTCGGTATCGTCAGTAGTAGATAAACGATATCTTTACTATATTCCATGGCCTCGTTGTTCGTCACCCGCATCGGAATCCACAGGCTAGACCTACGTATGTAGATACAGGGGAGCGAACAAGGCAAAAGGGTAGACAAGCCCAAGCAACTTGATAGGCAGCACCGCGAGGAGGTGACCCGATTCTGCTAGCGAACCTGTACTTTTTAGGCGAGTTGGGAGTCTCATCCCTGAACAGAGCCCCCCCTAACATTCGTTTCTATCTTCCGTCTGGAAAGGTGGCCTTCCAGGTATGTATGAGGATTGATACTATTAGCTGTAGCGTCTCGGGGTTTCAGCTGATCGCTAAACCGTAGTATCGCCTACGAATTCTGGGCCCGCCAGAGTTGTGATTGGTTGCTACAAGGTATAACGGCCAGGACACACCTACCGGATCCGGCCATCTACCCCGTGTAACAACACCCTCACGCCTTCAAGTTGTCTCTCGTCTCGAACGGTTTATGCTACTGTGACCAAGGACGTAATTGGACCGTGCATCAACACGATCAACAGCTGGCAAAGTCGTCTGCTAGTCGTACATTTTATGGTTGAAAACATATGTATCACTCCTTTAAAGCGAATCGGTATGGAGTGTTGAAACAAGACCCATATAAGGGACTTGTCATCATGCTATAGGTGGTGTAAACATGGATTAGAGATGTCATATGTCGTATATGCACTAGGTATATAGGATCGCACAGTCAAGTCTTCAATATTATATTCTAATATATCTCCTTGATACCGCTACGACCCCACATCCTTCCATCCTCCAATACTAATGTGAAGCACTGGGTTACGTGGACATTGTATAGTCCCGTCACAAATCAGGCAGGTAATGGAATTGTCCTATGAAGCTATTCACTTGTTACTTGGCATAGCTCTTCATTTTCAAATCCAAATCGATGAAAGATATTAACATGAGTTTCATGAATCCTCACCCAATACTTACCTACACAACCCTTCCTTACAACTAGATAGGCTTATCGACAATGAGAAGAGGAACGAAACTTCCGGGAAAGTTGAAGAACAGAGATCTATTTAAAAATCTTGATGCAGTGCTGTATGGTACATAGGGCAGACGGTTTTGAGGCACCTCCCGGCTGCATGGTACATCCGCTTGAGCCGCAAATCGTGTGTTACAGAACCATTACCGCTCGACCGGGGTCGCACGACGATGACCAGATCACCTTGTCGAAAACTCTCCGGCACAACCGTTCTAGAATGTCTATAGATATAATATCGCGCCGGTGTGTTCTCGAGGCTCGCTTGCGTCGATCATTTGAGGACGGACCAGAGCTTGGGAGCCGCGCACTGAGAGGCGCAGTGCGCAAGGTGGAAAACTATACCACAAAGCACCATGTTAGCTTCTGCTGGTATGATAATTTACGGTCTGTTTGAGATACGTCTCTCTGGGCAGTAGGTATGAACGGGCTCGAACCCCAAGGGGAATCCTCACATTCTTCAACGCAGTCCTCCTTGCCCTCTTCGTCGCCCGAGGCATTTGTGACACGCTCGACACATTCGTCAAAGTGGTGCTTGGCCGGTCCGCACTGCTTAGAGTTCTTGCACTCTGTATCATATCTATTAGTAGATATCCAATGACGTTGTGCGGTCGTGCAATTTGTATTCTCAGCGGAACGGCGGTTGCGCGGTAAAACCACTCGGATCGCAATATTTCGTATATGTAGGCTTTTAGAATTGCAACGAACCTTCCTCGAGCTTCTCTTTTGGGTCCTCAATTTCTTCCTCGTCATCTTCCTCCTCCTCGGCTTCCTCTTCTTCGGGCTCCTCCTTTGACTCTTCGGAAGTCTCTTCCTTGGGCTCCTAAGAAACAGTGTCAGTTTTCTTTGACCACCAGACCAGTGCAAACCAAAGAAGCTATTTCCAAGATTGCCGGGAACAATATAGAGCCAGCGGGAGTCGATGGAAAGCTAGGTCGGAGCTTTTTATGAGGGGGATTCGTACCTCAGCTGGAGCTTCGGCTTCGGCAGTGCTCCATGGCGCAGCTGCCTCGACGAGGTCGTGAATCGTATCCCAGATACCCATTGTGCTCGGGAGTGGTTGTCGGGCAGTTTCAATGCCTTGTCTTTCGGGGGGTGGACGAGGGTTGGTGATGAAATGCGGTCTTCCAGGTTGGCACTGAGAAAAATAGAGCATCATCAATTGAGCCATTTTGATTGGCCCGGGGTTTTTTAACTACAGTCACGTGACACGCATCAGCCCGATTGCTTCCATTTCAAGAAAGGCTTGAGAAGTGAGTTTTATTTTCCCCCTATCTGAAAGGAATAATGTAGATTTTGAATTACGAAATTTTATAAAGCCAACATTCTTTTGCTATATTGGAATAAAGATTTGGCACAGTAAGTGTGGAAGGGCTAGCAATCTTATAATATTGTTCAAGGCTGCAAGTTCATAGTCTATAGCCGCATTCACCAATAAGGGCGGCTTTAAGTGAATCCTACTTGACGTCGCTAGTTTTTGCCTTATATTTTAGTTGGTATGATGAAGTTGTGAAATATGAACTGGAATATTTCTACGTTATCTTCCACAAGCAACTTTATCTCACTTTCAGTACACCTGTAGGACGAGAAACTCCTAACTCCATAATTCCCGAGCGTAATCGGTATGCAAGCACGCATATGAACGACAAAGTCAGCTTATGAGGGTCAAATTTTATGTGGCAGGGGTATCAAATTCTTATATCGACTTCCAAAACCGACCTATAACCCATCGCCGTACATACTGTGGTTACACACCGACTAATATTCTCATGCACTTATTGCCTTTCTGCTTCTTCCCGCATGCGCTCATCAAAGCGCATGCTCACCGCCTGAGCCTGCGCTTCATCGTAGTTCGGTGGCGGCTCGTCTGGCGTCTGTTCGTGGGCCCGTTCGTCCCGTACTGCCTCGTCTGCTCGTCGAGCCACCTCCCGGGCTTGGCTAGGATTATCACCACCCTGAGGGGCGCTATATTCCGGTAATTGCTCGTCGTGAACAGCTTGCGCCCAATTGCTCTGGCCCGATTCCTCCGCAATCTGTGCGGCGTGGTGTAGGCGGCCTTTCAGTTCAACGAATTTGGACTCGAATTCGCTAGAGCCGCCGTCTTTGAATGTCAATCTCAGGAGAACTCTGGCAAACTCGGGCGGGATGTTGCCGTCAGGTACCGGTCGCACACTAGCTTCCCAATACCATGGGCCGATCCATGACGAATTCATACGAGTATCTTGGCACCCTAGTATCTTGGACGAGAAAGACTTGAATTGGTCCGTGGGTTTGGAAGGGAGGTAAATCAACTGAGCACGGACGTTAGCCGCATAATTAATCCATGTAGCGCGGTACATGATTTTATATACTTACTCTTTGATTTGTTATGTAGGCCGTTCCGTTCTCACTCTTGATATTGAGAGGAGGGACGCCCTGCGGCTGGTTCGGAGCGGTTATGTTGAGCGCTATCCGCCCTCTCGTTTTGTGTAGAATGCTTTCATGCGGTAGAGGTTCTATCTCTCCGGCCCGAGATAGCATGACCCAGCTGGCGTCTAAGTTAGTCTCCTCCTCACCCCGGTTACTCTGACTAAGAATGTATGACGCATGCTGGTCGTGAAGCCCGTAATCCATGATGACGACGACAGGAGACCAAGGCAGCAAAGCCGATGACGCACACACAAAGCCGCGCGGAAGGAAGAGCGAGGCTCTCAGGGAGGACAGGGACGGATATCACATCCTAAAAGTCGTGGATGCGGATGGGGGGAGAGGGAGGAAGAGGAAAGGGGGAGGCAGGGGGAGGGCCGAGGGCTGAAGGCTAAAGGACTAGTCGGGACTCTGGTTGACGAGAGACAGATGAAGAGAGGCTCTTACATACTTTATGGACATTTTGGGCAAATTTTGAAGGTGGTCAGCTTTCGGGTCTTGTGCACAAGTCCTAGTAAGTGTCAACCGAGCTCCTGGGATTCGTCGGCACAACGAAAACGGGCAGGGTTCCAGCGATTCTGCTGTCAAGAGCTGGCTCGGTGGACTCTCGCTGGTCTCGGAGCGGCGCGGGCTTGCAGGAAGTTTGAAATAGCGATGGAGATGTTGACATTGGTAATGTGGGCCACTAACACGGTAGCCGCTTAGGCTGCCCAGCCGGAACTGGTAGCAGAACGGCACGACTGACAGGGCGCTGCAAGGCCTCGCAGGTGTGGAGGCGTTCAAACGCCTTTAGTGGAGAGCGAGATTGATATTGAGCAGTGGTGCAATAGGGAGTATTCCAGGCCTCTACTGCAAGCTTGAGGTGCAAACTGGATTGTTCGTGGCTAACCTATTGTACATACCGGCACTGGGCTTAACCCTCTTTAACCTGGGGCTTCTAGGAACCTAGGTTCGGGGGATCTCATCCGTAGCTGGGGAGTTGGCAGCGGTGGTAGCAACGGTCACTAGTGGTAAGTGGTAGCTGTTAGTGGCGAAGCTACCTGAGACCACAAGGTTCTTCTGGGTATGTTGGGTAGAAGAAAGTCAAGTCAGCAAAACCCTGCCCTTTTTTTCTCGATTCACGATAGAGCTGGTACCGTAGGGTGATGACGAAGGCGGACGAACAGTGGTAAGGAGTGGGTAAGCGATGTGCGCGGTACGTCTAAGGGACTGTAAGGACTGGTAATGGTAATGGTAGAGGCAGAGCTCCAGGGCTCTAGACCAGGGTTAGGTCATGCGTGCCAAGCCGACGCCAAGAGCCGGGTGTGAAAGCCCTAAGGCAAGGAGCTAAGAATGGACTGGACTAACTGGACTTAGCAGGTGGTGATGATGTACCTCAACCGTCAGCCAAGTTGCGTTGCAACTGCAAGTACCCTGCCTCCCTGCTTGATAAGATCGAGATGCAACGGTAACACAAAGTTGTACAGGAGGGGTAACAGTAACAGTTGTAGAAGTGGTTTTATAGGTAGTTTTATAACATAGTTTTATAGCAATAGGCATACGAATTATCTAGAAGGGTTCCATCGCTTATTCCATGTATTCATGAAAGGCATGTTTGCAATCCCGGCCGTCTCTGTTTGAGTATCACAATCCTCACACTCCTCACCACTGCATTTCAGCGTTAGCTACCTACCTAGGTAGTCAGCTAGTTTCTATCAACTTGCAGACGTACAAACAGATCTGCAGTCTTCACATGCTTGGTCGCTCATGTTCATACTGTAGTTGCATCTCAGACTAGCTCGATATCCCAATTGGAGGGTTTTCGTAAACATAGGAAAAGCAGACTACTGGTCTACCATATTTCGGGTCGCCTCATGTCAGTAAGATTGCTTTGCTTGACAGCTTGAACGCAAACGTAGCAGGTGCAGGAGCAGGTGCAGGTATAGGTGTAGGTGCATATTGATTACGTAAATGATACGGGATCTAGACTAATGAACGTACCCGTACCACGGCATGATCTCTTTTGCTTCTGAAGCTAAACTACTAATAAACTACTAAGACATTTCTTAATCTCTTCCTCAAGCCTTACGAAACGTGGTATCAATGACTCTCAGGCTTATGTCTCTACATATAGGTTACGATATACTACGTAGAAGACGTGGTGTATAGACTATTGGACTATATCGTCGTAGCAGTTTCCAGCTACGGTGCCTCACTCCAAAGTTGATTTACACCTGTCAACCAACAACTCCGGCTTTTTCTCCGTGTGGCATGCGGCCAGAATTCCCATATTTGCAAGCTGGTTATAGACGGCTTCCTCCGGCCTGATCGTCCAGGTCGTTGACGAGCAGACTTGACGCCAAGACTTGGGTTGTCCTGATCTTCCAGTCTCTTTTCTGCCGTCTTCCTATTCCTGCTTCCCCCCCCCCTCTTCCTTTCAGTCCTATATTCGTCTCTCTATATGCGTAGTTGTTCCTCTCATATCCTCTGCCGGCATATCGATCAACTACCTTGCCTTGGGTACCTAAGTATAGACCCCATCCTTGATTCCATCGCAAAGTTGGCCATTGGCTGTAAGCGTGCGTCTACGACCAGTCTCCCGACCTTCTCCCATCCCTCTGGGCCTATCAAAGGACCCCAACTGACCCAAGGCGATATTCCTGCAGAGGCCATCACCGCACTGACCAGGGAGACTGCCCAGACCTGGGGACATGCCTGCCTGTCGTTCGAGCTTGGCCAAGTGCATTCCGACTCCATGATATATCTTCGGGAGCTTTCTATTCCCCGGTTCACACACACACACGATGCAGCTCTGGGACCAATGCTCTCCTCCGTTGCACCGTCATCTGCGGGATCTGCTCTCTGCCCGATGGCATCTCTCTTGATTGGCTCGACTTTCGCTGCGGCTCCGCAGCAAATAAGGGATTCATCATATTTCGTGGCGGCCCCTCGGCGCTACGTCTCGTTATGATGGCACCTTCGAAACCGTGGGTTAATCTAATCGTGGTGATGGAGAAACGACGGTGTCCTGGAGGGTGACGTTACGATAATCGACTCCAGATACTGCGTTTGGTCTCGACTCCTTTTACAGCCTTTACCAACCCCCGACCACTCCCGACCACTCCCCGAACTATAATCCTCCTACGAAATATCAAGGGTCGCTTAGATCTAATTTGTTCTCGCGTGTTCGCCTTAGCGTGCATTGCATCACTGACAGGGGCAATCTCTTCCTAAACCGAACTCCAAGCTGAACACATCTTGCCATTCCCTCTTGTCGGCCTATCGTGAAGCCTCTCGAGAGATAGCTCACACCACGTCACCTAGCGGAGACGGTCGGAATTGAACCCACGGCCGCGACGATGATCTGCCATCGCACCTTTTTGCAAGCGCAGAAGATGCCATCTCCGACAAATTCGGAGGGGATCTGAGTTGGCGTATTCCCGCGACCCTCCAGCAACCAACATGCGGCGCACCTGCAACGCGAGGGTGTATTACGGTCCCTAAAATGGGACACCATGTAATGTGGCGGCGTGGTAAAGCTTCATGAGCTGCGTGTGCCGATCAACCGAAGCAGCGTGTATTAATACTGGCGGTGGCTTTGCGAGCTGAACGTGGATCGAAGCATGCAGTCTGATTGTGCGATTTACGCACAGCTCGGCTAGTACCTGTCATATCCACCCCGAATTGAGATAGAGAGAGCGCAGCGCGAGGTCGTTCACGTCGCCGATTGCGGTCAATGCCACGGAGGGAAGCCTCCTCCCCCATAGCGTCTATTATCAGTAGACTAATTCGCGGTTGGCATTGCAGTCCGTTTATCTGCCCCCGGTTCGACGTGTGGTCCCCATCGTCGCCTTTCCCCCGAGGAACGAGACGCGATGCATGAGGATCGATATGTAGGGGCGATCAGGACTTGGAGATCGCTTTTGGGCTTTGTTGCCGACATTAGCCAACAAAGGCCGACATTAGCCAAGCCTGAAAAGGTCCCTCCGACGACTGTTGGTTCGATAGTCGGCAAGATGATTGGGCGCTCCAATGGTAAGCCGAGATATCGTCAACCGTACTCGGACGTTCATGCTGGGGGGGGGCTGTCACCGCTCCAATTACCTGCCCTGTGGTCTCCCTAGAGCGGCCGGTTCGGCACCCCGATAGCTGATCCTGTATGGCAAAGTAAGCAAGATGGATTTGCGATCAAACACGTATACGGTAAGGGAGCACGCGCTCACGTGGGTTTTGGTAGAGACGATCAAAACACATACGAAAAGTGAATTCTCTTGAGAACATTTTTGATTCATTGAGCCGTACAGTAGTCATAAGCGTTCGTGATCATTGCAATCTACCGTACACCGCATCGTGTGTTTGCCCGTTTGGTCCAACCGGACGTCATTACCAAGCGACGAGGAAAGATGGAAACCTAAAAACCATGATGGCGTGACAAAGAGACCGGCGAAAAACACCCCTGAAACCTGAAAGCCCAATGACGAACACAAACCCCCCCTTCCCAAATACAGTACATGGTCAGAAAATGCCGGCATCCAGGTCCAACGCGACAAACTCCCAGAATTAGCAAGCAAGAAATCAAGCAAGCATGAATTCCGAGAGCCGGCGTCATTCAATTTCCCTTCCCGAAGCCACCTCCGCAGATACCAGACCTGAACGCCGCGATAGGGCCTCTCTCTACGAGAGCCAGTTCTCGCTCTGCTTTCCCGCGGGGGTATGCGACGAGTCCAAGCCCAGATGGAGCTTCGGCATCTCAATCTTGGGCGGCGGCTCGTCCTTCTTGCCCTTATTACCACCGCCGCCTCCCTGCTTCTTGGGGGATTTGGGATCCGCGGCGGGTCCGTACCGTACGTCCCGCACATCCCAGCCGTCCTCAGCGGCGGCCGCAACCCAGGTTCGCAGGGCGTCATGCACGCCGGGATAGAACTTCTCTTTGCAGAGGCGCAGGCTCGCTCCCATGCAGCGCTCCCACCCCGAGATCTGGAGGAGCCCGCGAAGGCGGTTGCGCTCTTCTGCAGTCGGCGTGCAAGCGACGATGGCATTCAAGAGGTCGAGGTGCGAGGCCAAGTAATTCGTAGCGTCCCATTCTACACCGCCGACGTAGGGAGCGGCAGGAACCGGAGGTCTCTCCTGCGGGAAATGGGTTTGCATGTAAGTCGCGCTGTCCATTCCGGACGGGCTAGTTCTCTCCTTGAGCTCCTTCTCGCGCGGTAGGTGGACGACGTTCAGATGGTGCAGGAAGATCCAGAAGACCTCCTTCGTGACACCCACAGCCTCCTTGCACCATACCCTATACGGCCTCTCCCGATGCATCTCGAGTACGAAGGTCAGAGCGTTCTCCTTGGGTTCGGGGTCACGCAGATGGCCAAGCACCGTCTTAGCACGGATGGGTCGATCGGAAAGCGAAGCTGACTGTATGTAGGTGAACAGTACGGAGGTAATGATGCCGCGGGTCGTGAACTCGCTGGGGCCCTTCTTCTCCGGATCGAAAAGCATATGTAGAAGAGCTGGGAATAGTGTCGCTTGGATAGAGTTGAGGTATTGCAGCGCTAGAGCTGTGGTGCATAGTGCCTTGAGGCAAAGGAGATTCTCATGTAGGAGAGCATCCTCGTGTTCCTCTCTGTCATAGGGTTAGTGTTTTTTAAAAGAGAGAAATAGAAACCGTATAGTGAACGTACCTCCATTCAACCTCCATGATGCGATGTAGCAGTGCTACAATCTCTTGCATTCCGCCCTGGCGTATGAACTCCTCCGTCCAGGTAACCGTCTCGTTTCGCAGTAGCAAGCGCAGCTTGTGCAGTTTTCCGACCTCCACCAGCTCTGGTTTTTGGACCTTGCGCATGTAGTTCACAAAGTCCATCGGTCCCTGCTGCGACTTTACCTTGGAGAATGTGCCACCTCCCGAATTCGAGCCGGCCGACGTGGGCCGCTCGCTGGCGACGCTGTCTGTAGACCTGCTGCGGAAGTGCCGTCCTATAGAACCTTCGCCCTTGGACTTCTTGAAGGGAGAGGTGCCGCCCGACTTCTTGCCTCGCGATAGGGTGAAGCTCCGGCCGCGGGACTTCTTCTCCTTACCCTGCTCGTTATTCGCGGGCGCGGCGATGATGCTGGAGTCGCTGTCGTGGCTCTCCGGTCTGCCGCCGTTGGGGCCTCGGCTCTCAGCCCAGTCCTGCCGGATGAATTCCATCTTGATAGTGTCGGCCAGGTTTCGCATCTTGTACCGCTGGTGCTCGGGGATGTTGCGGCGGTCGAGCATGGCTTCGAGGTGCTTGTCGACGTCCTTGGGGTCCAGCACGGGATCGGCGGATTGGGGGCCTTCTTGCGAACGAGAGCTGCCGGTGAATACGCCGAGGCCTCGCCTGATCTTAGAAGGAGAGGCCTTGGTGCTATTTCGGCCGGACTTTACATCGACTGATTGCGTGCTGGTGGGTTGGTAGGATTTGGGTCGTTCCTTAATCACTCGGCCGGCATTCGAAGGGTTATGGGGGTGGTCTAGGTCGCTCTGCTTCTCTAACGCTCCGCTGGAGAACTGGGCGTAGATGGGAGGACGGCTCGTCTCCTGGGGCGGCTGATTCTCCTTGTTCTTTCTGGAGCGCATCTCATCCTCGGCAGCCTGCTTCTGTAAACTCTTCGAACTCTTAGGGCGGCTCAAGAATCCTACGAGGTTCGTAGTCGACTTAGTCTTTTTGGGCTTGTCTTCGTTCTGTTTGGCTTGCTTTGCTAATTTCTCAGCCTCCTTCCGTGAGACGGAATTGAATTTGTTCTTGGTCGGGGATGAAGGAGCGCTGGGTTGCTCCTTTTTGTATGGTCGAGAAGAGATGCCAACCTGGTTCTGCTGGATCTCGCCGAGGGCAGCCGGCTGCTGCAAGTGTGGAAAACACATCTCATCTTGTTTGGTAGGAGAATGGGAATACAGAGGAGAGTTCGGAGGAATTATTAAGTTCGAAGGTGGTAGCGCAGACCCGTCAGAGTTGTTGTGTCTGTGTATGAAAGATTTGAATACATTGGATTTGGACCGCTGGTGATGTTGATGTTGATGTTGATGTTGGGGTTGCCCAGCGTTGGGGGTGCTTGCTGGGACCCCCAAGTCCTCGACTGATGCCATCGTGTCGAGAGGTTTATTGGATGCCGTGAAGTGGTGCTGTTATGCCGTATACTAGACGATGAAGACGAAGATACTTAACCTCGACGTAAGATAAAAGACGCCGCAAGTAGGGTGGGCGCTATGCCGACCGCTGCTATAATGTTGTCGTATGTTTTATGAAGCAGCGTTCAGAACATAACGACACGCAATAGCTATGCCTATCTCTAACGATGAAAGATTTGAGGCTTCCACATTTGAGAGGCGATCTTACCGGAAGGTTGAAAATCACGTCTGAAATTGAATTGGACTTTGAATGTTACCTTGGGCTTGAAGACAAATCTATGAGACCTTGTTTAAGTCCTGTTTCGCCGCCCTTTCTTAGTAACCTAAGGCATGGTTGCCCCAGCAACGAGTCCACTTAAATCTTATCGATCATCCTTATCCTTTATTATCCTTGTCGCTTTGGCCAGAACCCCCACATCTCTAGGTCATCTTTTCAAGCTACCTGGCTACCTAAGGTCCATACAGAGTACAACCCCACCATTCTGTACACTAGCTCCATCTTTAGCATCAGCCTCCCGACGAGTCTATAACCTTGGAAATCTTTGATTGAATTTGGCTGGCGAGAACCATTGCCTGCACATACCTAATTCTTGACAGCCCAACATCGACACCATGCCTGGACCTTCGAACAAGAAAAACAAACGGCTTGATTATCGCCAAGCTCAAAAAGAAAATGGCACAACCAATATGCCCAAGAAGAAGTTCTATCGCCAGAGAGCTCATGCCAATCCCTTCTCGGATCATAGGTTAACATAGTGCGTCTACTAACACACTACTACGATATGACTGTTCCAAGCTTATTTATAATAGTCCAACTAAGCCAGAAGACATGGATTGGTCGACGTTTTTCCCTGCATTTATCGCAGATATACAGCCAGATGAACTCTCGGAGACTGCAGGAAGCACCGAGATACTGGCAAAACTACCACCGAAGAGACTTACAAAAGAGGTTGAGGTTGTGGACATAGGCTGCGGTTTTGGAGGTTTACTCGTGGCCCTATCACCTGTGATACCTGATACGTTGCTGCTGGGTATGGAGATCCGCTCGCAAGTGTCCGAATTCGTCCAAGATCGAATCAAAGCCCTTCGTATCAAGGATCCGGAGCAGAAGCAATATCAGAACATCGGCTGCCTGCGGGCAAACACGATGAAATTTCTACCCAATTTCTTTCGAAAAGCACAACTGGCAAAGATCTTCATCTGCTTCCCTGACCCGCACTTTAAGCAGCGCAAGCACAAGGCCAGGATCGTATCCACCACGCTTAACTCGGAGTATGCGTACGTTTTAAAACCGGGCGGAATCGTGTACACTATCACGGACGTGGAGGACCTCCATAAGTGGATGGTGCAGCATCTTGAAGCGCATCCTTCGTTTGAGAGGATATCCGAAGAAGAACAGGAGGCGGATGCTTGCGTGGGGGTCATGAGGACAGAGACAGAGGAAGGAAAGAAGGTTGAGAGAAATAAGGGTCCAAAGTTTGTTGCTTTGTTCCGACGCTTAGAAGATCCTCCGTGGTGAGGCTTAGAAGAGATATCTTGGCAGCTAACTACAAGCAATGAGAGTTTCTTATTCCAACAACGAGCAAATTTAGAAATGGCAATATTGACATAAGGGTAGGAGAGCTTGAAATTTGAGTAGGAGGAAGAGTGCTTGTATGAAGCCTTACAGCCAAGGATCCACTCAGTCCGCTCTTACATTCAAAAGATACCCGCAACCTCAAAGGCTAACAAATGATAAACCAAATATTTTAATCAACTAGGTAAATTATAAAGTATATTAAGTTTGCATTTAGATGCTTAGGTGTCTGCCCATCACTGTCACCATCGAATCACCATTTTTATTGACAAGAATAAATACTGAGTCAAAAGGTATTTACTGTAACTGGACCGTCCGATTAAGAAAAATAATGGAGACCAATTAATCTGAAAGAACGCGTGGTCTGTGCGCAGTATGTTGCAATATGTATCCACCAGGTAATAGTGGACATCTAATCGATACCTATCGCCGTCATTTCGCGATTCCTAAACTACCTACCTACCTACCTTGTCACCCCCCACAGATAAATCATGATTCCGGGATCGAAGCACCCTGGAACAGACTATGGCCCTTAATGGGAGAGATGTCGGTATTGCTGGCATCGTCTGCTTCTTCGCTTGGGGCTATGCTACCAGCTGGTTTCCAGCTATCCGATGGGCGGGATACGCATTCGTCAGCGGCGTTGTCGTATCTCTCCTAGCCTGTCTGCTCCTGCTCCTTACATCTCGGGGCTCTGCATACGTCCAGCGAAACAGATCCTCGCGACCTAACGGATTCAGCTTTACGGCCGCCAACTCCTGGCAAAAGGAGACCACCGCCCTACGAATTCGACAAACGTATAGCAAAACTCCCCTATACGCCAACTCTCCCGCCGTATCCCGCGCCTTGGACGATCTACTAGGACTAATCATACGAGACTTTGTCCAATCATGGTATTCGAATATAAGCAAGAACCCGGTGTTTGCGAACGAGGTCGACAAGGCCGTACGGCATGCGCTGGCGGGAATTCGGGATCGTCTATTCGAGACGGACCTAGTAGAAGTGGTGACGACCAGGATTGTCCCGATATTAACGGCTCACTTTCGAGACTTTTATGACGCCGAGCGAGCCGTGCGCGGCCGCAAACTAAATCGGGATGTGACCGAGTCGGAGGAATTGGACTTGGCTATCGCCGCAAAGTATAGGGATGGCAAGCTACACCCAGCGGCGTCTGTAGCTTACTCGGACACAAAGCTCGTGCGGCAAGACCATCTACGGCAGATGGTCTCGAGGATACTTCCAAAAGTACTGCCTAGTAATTTACTCAACAGTCGGGCTGTCTTTAGCATCATCCGCGAAATCGTCTCTTGTGCCGTCTTGTTCCCCACTCTGCACCTACTATCCGAACCGGATACCTGGAATCAAGTGATGGAAAACTATGGGAGGAGTATGTTGCAGGATCGATCGACGGTTCGTAAGCTCCGTGCGGCCTTGGATGCGCATGCATCGCCGGCCCCGAAGAGTTCCAAGCCGGTAGCCTTTCCACGATTATCCCCAGGGGATAGCGAGCGACGATTTGAAAGGTTCATACGTACCATCCGCAAGTTGAACAACTTATCGGATGCGAGGCGATTTCGAAGTGAAGTGGCAAGCCAGCTGAAGAAGGACTCCCAGCAGGTAGGTCAAGATCCGATATATCTCCGCCGTTTGGAGATGGGCAAACGACTCTTAGACCAGAGAGTTCAACAATTAGCCGCAGGAGGTGACGGACGGCACATTCCGTTAGCAAGTAACCCTTCGCCAAACACCGGATCCTCGAGGCTTGAGAATGCGGCATTGGTTGACATATTACGCGATACATCGGGTCTTTCTTATTTCATGGAATATATGGATAGACAAGGTTTGATGCCTCTTGTACAGTTTTGGTTGGTTGTAGATGGTCTACGAAACCCTCTAGAAGACGATGGACCCGACAACGAACAATTGCCTTCGACCTTGAGCCCCTGGACCGAATCTGATCGCGCCGATCTCGCTCAAATTGACCAGGCGTACTTGTCGAAACCAGAGCTCAAAGTTCCGGCTAGTTCGCGGCAGATTATACGCGAGTTTCTGGACGCTGGGAAGACAGCTTCTCCCGCACAATATTACAAGGCACGCCGCGCTGTACTGCGGACGCAGAGCGCCGTACTTGAGGGCATGCAGTCCAAATATCTCGATGCATTTAAGAAGTCAGACCTTTTCTATAAAGCTCTAGCATCAGAAGAGGCGTCGAAGAACATCTCTCAAGCTATGCAGTCTCAACCAGGGCCATCCAACCCACCACCACTTCGTGCTTCGCAGTCATATGGACTAAAGCCTACGTCTGTGGCGAAGCTGAATCCGAGATTGAATGTATCTAATGGTCAGGTTAGACGAGGCCTATCTGCTACGGACCTTAATACCGTTGCTTCGAACGCCAATAGTAATTCCGATCCGTTAATGGGCCATCGGCGTTCGATGGATGATACTTCAGCTTCACCACTGTTTGATGACGATGACCCAGATCATGATCCGATGGGAGACTCGATAGTGAGTCTTGACCAAGAACCTTTGAGGCCGGTACCGGATAGACAGGTCGTCCAAGCCATGGAGGAGGCACTTAATAATATTATGGAAAACGATCGGCCGCAAACTGCAGAAGATCTTCGCGAGTCACTGTTCGGGCATGACGATGGGGCTTCGAGCCTATTCTCAGCACAGGATAACGGTTCGATTAGGGACTCGTTAGACCAGCATCCGACGCATTCTGGAAAGGAAGTCGAAAAGCCCAGTTTGGCGTCTCTTGGTCTTGTCAGTGCAGCATCGAGAATCGGCGTGTTCATGGACGATGATCTTTTCGGGGATGAAGATAAGCTCCTGTCAGATGAACGGGAAGATCACAACGAGGATCAAGTCAACGACACCGAGGACGAAGTGCACGAAGCTGCACCTGGCGATCTAGGTCTCGCAGAAGCTATTACAGTCCTTACAAACGATATCGAGCGACTTGCTGCCCAGGAGGCTGTTATAGAATCACTAACAAAAAAGGCGGAATTGACCAACAACACCGCTGAACTACGCATCCTCCGTAAATCGAGAGCAAGCTTGCAGAGGGAACTTCGACGAAAAGAATTACAAAGACAGCAGTATGTGATTCAAGAGAGTGACAATAGTCTCTATGGACGCGCGTCGATCAAGATCAAGACCATCCAAGTCGGTCGAGAAGACGACGGCAAAGAATTTGCCCTGTACGTCATCGAGGTAAAACGAGACGCGGGCGAGAAGATGCCGGCGGCCACCTGGATCGTGACGCGAAGATACAGCGAATTTCACGAGCTTCATCAGAATTTAAGACATAGATATCCATCGGTTCGGAATCTCGACTTTCCACGCCGGAGGATGGTGATGAAGCTTCAAAGCGACTTCCTTCGCAAGCGGAGTGAGGCCTTGGAACGATACCTATGTCAGCTACTTCTCTTACCAGATGTATGCCGCAGCAGAGATCTCCGAGCTTTCTTGTCGCAAAGTGTGATTACTCCAGGAGAAGATCTGATGAGTCGCGAAGACAAGAAGGACATGATCACGCGCCTATACGATTCGGTAGCTGACGGCATGGAAGACATCCTAGGGAATATCCCCGTTCTGGATCAGCTTTCGGTAGCAGGACAGAATCTAATCGCAGCAGCAACTAGCCAGATGAGCACGATACCCCTAGGCGTCAACGAAGACGTCATAACGAATGCTGAAGCTGAAGCTGAACTGAACGCCTTCGAAAATAAAGAACTCGAACCTTTTATCAAACCGATTTGCGACATCTTTCTTGAAGTGTTTGGGCTCAACCGAGGCAACAACTGGCTCCGTGGTCGAGCTGTTGTGGTCGTATTACACCAAATGCTAGGAGGCACAATTGAACGAAAGGTACGAGATAACTTCAAAGTGCTGGTTCAAGAAGATGCCATTCTCAAATACATGGGTCTCTTGAGGGACAGCATGTGGCCGGGTGGGCAGATGAATAGAAATAAACAACCTCGGACAGCATCAGAAAAGGCACGAACACGTAGAGAAGCCAGTCTGATGCTGGCCACACTTGTCCCGGACCTGGCTGGGAACGTGGTAGGACGACTGAACGCGCAGGCGGCAAGTCGCAGAATTTTTGCCACCCTCAATAACTCGAGGCTAAAGTACGTGTATCTTACGAATCCCAAGCCGTGCCGTTATGCTAACGAGACAACCCTAGCTCGCATTTGGTTTTCACCATCATGGATGAGTTGGTAGACATCCTATTTGACGAGGTTTAATTGGTTTCCGTAGGGGCAGTCCCAAGGTCTCTTCTGCAAAGCATAGCATCGGCGTTCGGACCTGTTGATTTCAGGATATTGTTCTCGAGGCGCGAATGAATACCAGACGAACTGCATTTGCTTGACGGCGTTCTTTTCATTTAGCGTCCTTATAGCATGAAGTGCTCATAAGACATTAGTTAGTGACCCAAAGAAAGTGAGGCGATCGCCGGGTGTGTCGATAGAAGGATAGCTCACGCAGCTCATGTCACTCAATAAGCACCATGTCGGCTTGTCAGACGGACAGAGGCAGGTACACAGAACCTACATGCATACGGGATCCTTGTGTTTACAGGAGAGCTTTATACACAAGAGTACATGCAGGATCGGCCTCTGGGTCTGTGGCGACCTTGTAATATGTATCGGAGTCTAGGCTTCTCAGCCTCAAAGGATAGTTGTCACATATCTATATATACCTACCAAGGTAGTTGACAATAGATAATGGATACTTGACCTGTCATGATAGAAGTGGTAAAAGTGATAGAAATGTCGAGGATGGAGATGGCGGGGAGTATTCGGTACTTCAGCCCATTTCTAGTTTAGCTTGGCTTTAGCTGGCTGGCTGGCTTGATAGGTAGCTTCAGCTGGCTACAGGTAGGTACCTGTAAATTAGGTACTACGTACCTTATTGCTGCACCTAGTCCGTGCGGGGACCTAACAGCGACAACCTGCAAAATCTCAATGGGCATGACTCCACTCTAGCGCATGGCCTAGCCTCCACATTTTACCAAAGTGCAAGGTGCACGGTGCACGGTGCCCTTCACACTTTCTACCTTCTACCACTTCACACCAGCTACTATCCTTTCATCTCCTTCGCCCAGCCAGCCAACCCACCCCGTCGTCACACTCAATCTCTGCACCTGCCATCTGCCATCTGCATCCCATCACTTGTCAACTTTTATTACCTACCTAGTATTGGGCCCTAATAATACTAAGTGCTACCCAGCAAGACGGTCGCCACCATATCTCTCCGTCTTTCGTCTTATCCCTTTTTCCCAGCCAAGCTCCATAGCCGGTCTATCTACCCTCCCGTCCTTCCCAACTTCGTCATTTCCCGAGTCCGCACTTTGTGATAGCTCGAGGTCTTCCCCATCCCCTCGTTGGGTTTTTCCGTTCCTGGTGCTCCTCCAAGACTCACCCACCAGCCGTCACCCAGTCGGTCGGGTAACAAGATCCTTCCGCCTTCGTACTTCCTGCGAAATCCTGCCGACTGAGTTCTCAGCCGCGCGCGATCTTGTCTAGCCTTGACCCCAATACCTAACTCGGACTTCAACCATTAGCGGTTACCCATCGTGATCGTGATCATGGCATCCACAGAGGTTTCCGCGACCAGGCTGTACCTGGGCAACCTGCCCAAAGGCGGTAAGTTGGTATCCTCAGTGCTTGCGCGAGCTCGTGTTTCGGTGTGACGGAGTTTGAGCTAGCCTCGTGTCGCCCTGTTGTGGCTGCTAACCTAGCATCTAGCTACCAAGGCTGACGTTGAGGCTCACTTTGCGACCCATGGCACTGGCGAAATCACCGAGGTCAAACTGATGAATGGTTTCGGCTTCATCGAATACAAGGATCCTATGGATGCCCGCGATGTCGTTCCTGGTAAGAATTTTTACGTCTTCCTCGTCTATGGCCCGTGCATCTGTTGCTTTGGCTTCGAAATATGGATTCACTAGCTAACTCGTCGTCGCGCCGCAGCTTTCCGTACGTCTTGGACCGTTCCTGGCAACCATCTCTCCTGATTACTCCCGTAGTATCCCTGGCTAATATTGACGAAAAGATGGATCTGACTTTATGGGCGAGCGCTTGACGGTCCAGTTTGCCCGAGGTTCTCGTCACCGCGAAGGCTTCGGTGGTCACGAGCGCAGCGCCCCGCGCCCTCGTCGCACTCCCTACCGCATGCAGATTACTGGTCTCCCCAATGACACTAGCTGGCAGGTCTGTTATACTCCCGTTTTCCCGTTTATCGCCCTTGGATTCTGGCTTTAGATCATGATTTCCCTTCCTTGGTACAACGAGCCGTCTTACGCCCGTGTGCTATTCTTGTCGTCTCCGCAGCGAGGACGCCACGTCCAACTTGTTGTTTGTGATGTTGTGACCATCTAGTACTCCCGAATTCTGGCGGACAGGTCTTGGGAGCTGGTCAATGTGCCTTACGGATTTTCCCTGTTGGACATCACCGCCTGCTTGGATTGGTTTGATCGAACTCCTTGGCGCTGCTTCTGGAGTTGGAAATATTGGACTCATCCGTACTTGTTTAACATCGCTCCTCGGACCCCCCACTTACATGGAATCTGGATCTAGGACCTGAAAGACTTTGCACGCCAGTCTAGCCGGGATGTCGTCTATTCGGAAACCGGTCGTGACGGCAATGGCCAAGGGTACGTAGAGATTTTAGGTCCTCTGGCGCGCTCCCTAATACTGACAATCGATAGATTTGTTGAATTCGAGACCGCAGCCGATTTGAAGACTGCGGTCGAGAAGCTGGACGGCCGCGAATTCAAGGGACAGCGAGTCACCTGCACCGCTGATGTAAGTCTTCTTAGTTCGCCTGTTTTCTAGCTGCTCACCTTGGAACTCTAGACCCAACCGGACCTCCCTCCTCGTGGTGACCGCAGTGGCCGATCTCGATCTCCCGTGGGACGCCGACCCTATGGTGGCCCGCCAGGTGAGGGGTATGAGCGACGTGGCCCGCCTCGTGCTGGGTACAGCCCGCGCACCTACCGCGACGACTACCGTGATAGGAGCCCTGCTGCCCGTCGTGACTACTACGAGGAACGCCGGTATAGGTCCCCGCCGCGTCGTGGACCCGTCGATGACTACCCACCGCCGCGCGGACGCTATGAGGATCCGTACCGACGCGACTATGGACCTCCGCCGGACCCCTACGTCAACGGTCGGCCGTACGATCGACCTCCGCGGGACTTTCCTCCCAGGGAGGGTGGCGGCGGCTACGGACCTCGTGAAGGCGGTGCTTATCCTCGCGAGGATTATCGTCGAGGCGGTGGTGGTTACTGGTAAATATCTTGATTTGCCTTTATTTGAGCGACCCCCTTACGTTATTTAGATGCCGCGCCGATTCTACGCGTACGGCCGTGGCCGCTTCACCGTACCACGGCAGAGGTAGGGAAGCAAAGCTGCAAAGTAGGTAATGAAAAAGGAGAGTAGTAAAATGGGTTTAAGGGTAGCTTTGCACCTGGGATGTGACGAGTTTTCGATGGGCCAGCTTCGACATGTTGATGAGGACCTCAGGGACAGGATATTCGAACAGTGTTCCAGGATTGGTTTGAGCCGTGCTCTCTGGCTCGGCTCTAGGTTAATTGCTGTATGACGATGCAAGCTAATTCCATTTGCTTTTACGAATTGACATGAATTGACATGTATTGACATGAATTGGCATGTATTGACATGTTCTACATACCTCCTACCTGGTACGCATCTAGGCACCTAATGCAGGAGCCAATGGGGTTAAGCTGGAGCTATACTGTCAGTCCATGCAGGTTATGTCGTAGGCTATCTGTAGATCCACTAGTCCTATTCCGCAGTGGATGTTGTATCCGACTTTGGTTCGTAGGGATAACCTTAGGCATACATACCTAGGTAGGTTGCATAGCATTCGGACTAGTTTCAGCATGTGCTTATAAATCTAAGAAACGTGCTAGCAGATAGACTTATATGCAGCACGGTTTGAAACCGGCACAATCCAAAAGCCGATAAGTCTCACTCAGACGAAATACAAACAGACAGACAGAGAAAAGTAAATGTTGTGCTTAGAAATCTTGGCGTCAGCTCTATGTTTAAAGTATTCCAAAGACTACCTACATACTTAGGTGTTTTGGTAGGATAATAAGCATAAAAGCCATATAATAACTACCTCCCATCCTGCGCTGATTAATAAGTAGCGTATGGGTATCAGAGGCCGTAATAATCCTGGTCACCGATTAGCATCTAAGTAGTTCGGAAAGCTTCCAAGTCGCTGCGTAACGGAGCACCTCCGCATCTCCACGGTTACCTAAGGTTTCGCTTTCCATGTCGGTCAATACTCTCCGCTGCTTGCTGCCGCAGCGTATAAGAATCGTCTCATGCCGTTCTTATTCTCGAGGCTTTCCTATTCCTTATACCAAACACTTCAACCACATTTCTGTCTCGCCATACAGAGCTTCATACTCTACCACTACAACCACACCACCAAAGCAAAATAACGAAATGGCCGAACCAACTGGTCTCATCGCCAAGAGCGGCATCGAGCTCCTAACCTTTGGTACGTTGTCTTCTCTTTCTCTCCTTTGGAGTGCATACATGTTTTATGCCGTATACAGCATTGCTAACCCGCGATCTATATAGGCACGCCCAACGGCTTCAAGGTGAGCGTCCTGCTCGAAGAGCTGAAGGCGGCGTACGGCAAGGAGTACACGTACCAGTTGATCAACATCGTGAAGAACACGCAAAAGGAGCCGTGGTTCACGGCGCTGTCGCCCAACGGCCGCATCCCGGCCATCGTCGACCACGACAACCACGGCTTCGCCGTGTTCGAGGGCCTGGCCATCCTGAGCTACCTCACGCGCCGCTACGACCCGGAGTACCGCTTCAGCTTCCCCGCCGACTCGGACGAGTACAGCGAGGCCGAGCAGTGGATGGCCTGGCAGCACGGCGGCCTGGGGCCGATGCAGGGCCAGATAAACCACTTCCTGTCCTTCGCCAAGGAGAAGATCCCGTACGCGGTGCAGCGGTTCGTCGGCGAGACGGAGCGGCTGTACGGGGTGCTGGACGCGCGGCTGGCGGGGCGCGAGTTCGTCGTGGGCGACAAGTTCAGCATCGCCGACATGAGCCTCATCGGCTGGGCCAACATCGCCACGCTCGCCAGCATCGACCTGGCCATGTTCCCCAACGTCCAGAGGTGGCTCGGCCGCTGCCTCGAGCGCCCCGCCGTCCAGAAGGGCATCGCCGTGCCCGCGGCCAGCAGGTTCACCAACGCGGCGCTGGCGGCGGCGCGCGAGGCGGACCCCGAGCTCAAGAAGAAGGCCGAGGAGACGGCGCGGTTCGTGAACGAGGCCAAGGAGAAGTACGGGTACAAGTACGCGTCGCCTTGAGAGGTCGGGGAAGGGATGCATAGGTGGGACCTGAGATGGATGTAGGTACTTACAATACATACAAAGAAACGTTATAAGATGAAGGTATATTACCGAATTCAAAAGCCGTGTTCATAATCGAAACCCCCGTGTTTAAAAATAGATGCTTGGAACAATGGTGATATTCGGCAAAACATGAGTTTTACTCCCAGCTAAGAAAAATATCTTGATTTTTAACTGTGTGAGTTGCTTTAGGGATTTATTCCATACTGCCTAGTTTTAGCTATTGATCTCTAGGTGCCATAATCCGTCTATCCGTCTAACACGATGAGGCTGAAAAGGGGCTCTTGGACTCCCATAGCGCAGGTACCACTACACTACACTTGCCCCCTTTTCTTTTCTTTTCTTTTCTTTCTTCCCACCCTACGCCTCCTTCTCCTTGTCCTTCTCCTTACCTCCCCCCACACCGCCCCCTCCCGTCCACTTCCACGTGGCCCCGCGGTGCAGCATGTAGTCGCGGCTCTTGATACCCTTCCAGAGGCCCCAGAGGCCGCCGACGGGCCAGAGCGACTTGAGCCGGAGCTTCCAGCCCGGCGCGGCCCCGTCGCCGTCCGTCTTCACGCGCACCTTGTCGTAGACGCTGGGCAGCGACGCCGCCTTGTAGCGGGCGCGCAGCGCCTCGTACGCGGCGCGCCCGCCGTACGCGGCCCAGAACTCCGCCGGGCTGTAGTACGTGTGCGCGTAGAGCCACTTGGTGCCGCCGAGGGCGGCGACGCGGCGCTCGAGCGCGCGGTTGGCCCGCACGAACTCGCCGCGGTCCGCGGGGCCCCAGCCCCACACGCCGACGTTGAGCATCTCGCCGGCCGCCCCCTGCTTCTCCTCTCCTCGCCCGTCCTCGCCGAGGCTCCGGAGGTGCGGGTGGAAGGTGGGCCCCCCGGGCGTCTTCAGCGGGCACAGCCACAGCGGCCAGATCCGCAGTGCGTCGGCGACGTAGTCGACGAAGGGCTCGGCCGAGGCGTACGGCAGGCCGACGTCCTGGACGAGGAAGCGCGCGCTCTCGCCGCTGGCGTGCAGCGCGCGGTAGAGCATGCGCGTGTGCAGGAAGTCGTCGAGGAACCAGCGGAAGAACCGCGTGAAGGGCACCGGCCGGAAGTACTCGAAGGCCGCCTGCCCGACCCAGAATCCGCCTCGATCGTACCGGAACAGGTACTCGGCCAGCGGGATGTACTCGGTCGCCGTGCCGTCTGTTGCTCCCTGCGCGGACGAGGGAAGCTTCTCGGTAAGCTCCCGCGCGTGCATGTAGAACCACGGGTCCCACGCGTGGCTGAACGTCTGCACCCTCTCGCCGTCTGCGGGCCCGTCGTCCGTCAGCTTCCCGCTGATCACGACGCCGTGGTCCTTGGAGAACAGGATGCCGTCCACGTAGTCGTTCCCCTTCTCCTCCGCGCACTCCTCCCGCACGACCCGCACCGCCTCGGCCACGCTGCTCGTCCGCCGGTACGTCGCGCGCACGAAGCGCTTGGCGTCGACGAGTTTCAGCTCCAGCAACGTAGCCACGCCGAGCGTGCCCAGGGCGCCGGCGGCACCATGGAAGAGGTCCGCGTGCTCGCTCCCCTCGTCGGGCCGCGCGAACACGACCTCGCCGTCGGGCAGCACGATCTCGACGCCGGTCACGTTCTCGTCAAAATAACCATGACGAAAGCTGCTGCTCTCGCCCGCGGTGCCCGCGAAGCCGCCGCCCGCGGTGATGCCGGGAAACTCCATGACGACGGGCGGCACGAGCCCGCTCTGCAGCGTGTGCTCCACGAGCCGGTCCATGGGGACGTTCGGCTCGACGAGCGCGGTGCGCGCCTTGGCGTCTACCGACAGCACGTGGCGCAGGTCGCTGATGTCGACGACGCGGGCGCCCGCCTTCTGGTGCGGCGGCCGCGTCGAGTTCGTGTTGCCGTGGTAGATGCGGAACGGCTCGGCGCGCTCGAACAGCGAGCGCACCGTGGCGGACACCAGGCGCACGGCTTGTCGGTGACGCTCCATTGGCGTTGCTGGCGGATCGACCTGTACGGGATGAAATGTCTCTCACTCCTTTTTTTTCTCTTCCCCCTTTTTTCGTATAAAAGCTCACGGTGAATAAAACATACCGTAGACTGTTAGATATCTTCGACCAAAAATCGAAGAAACCAAATTGGCTGATCCTAATTCGGAAGTTTTACGATGACATAATACGGTGTAAGATGGACCTTGCAGCTACTAGCGCGGCTGGAAATCTAGGGGACCCAGACGCTAGGTTCAGTGAGCTGGGGCGCTAAGCTGCCCTGTATTAGCGTCCTAAATAGGGGCTAGCTACAGTTTACAGGAGCCTATTTTGTAACACACTGGGTTGTTACACGGGCGTGATATAAGACACAAGTAGAACAGCTTAGACAAGTTTTCTACAAGACAAGTACTACATGATCTATCTAACCCAACTAAGAAACGCTTCTAGATACTCGAAATCTCAATATCAACACGACTCCGTTCCGCTCGTGCAAGTACAGGTATAAGTTAGGTATACAAAAGGAAAGAAGTTGAAAATGCTCGCTCGTGTTCTACTCGATGATCCTATACATGATAGGGGACCGTCCTATTACCGTATTCGCTTATGCCCTCTGCGACAGTGTTTTTCGTGTTCACGCATATGGAGTAGCTCATAACTTGGCCGGCACGTCGGGAAGCGGCGGCTGCTGTCCCAACACCATGTGCCGGGCCATATCCCTTACGTCGGCCTCCGTAAACGACGTCAGCTGGTCGACGTCGATATCGACCTCCTCGAGCGTCTTCGCCTTGATCAGCTTATACGCGGGCTGGATGGTCTTGGGGGCGTCGCACGCGGCCCCGATGAAGCGCGTCAGGCCGTCGACGCAGCGGCGCGCCTCGCCGCTCTGCGGGACCATGGCCGCGAACACGTGCGGCATGGCCTGGTACTCCTCGAACACGACCGTCACGCCGTCCCGCGCCAGCCGCGAGACCAGGTATCTATCTTCGTCCTGGAGAGATTCCCACCCGCAGCAGATGTACATCGGCGGAGCACCTTCCCACGTGTTGTTCATGTGCAGACTGCCCAGGGGGTGCAGCATGTACGCGTCGTCGACGTAGAAATGTTTGCGAGGAGGGCTGGCGGGCCACAGGTCGTCGGTCGGAGGCTGGTGCTCCTGCGAGAGGATCCGCGGAGGCGGTAGGTAATCCCACTTCCCGTTGGTCGTCAGCGAAGGCATGCTCTGCACGAGGTCCACCCACGGAGAGAGGGTCGTGACGCCCGCGGGAAGGGGCACTTCCCGCTCCTCACCAAACCAAGTGACTTTTCGGTTCTGCCGTCGCAGCTCCAGCAGGATCTGGACGAGCGCCAGACAGAGATTGCCCCCGGCGCTGTCGCCGGCAATTATCACGTTGCTAGGCGCGACAGCTTCGTGCACGGATCCGGGTGGAGGGTACAAGAGAGTAAAGTAGGACACCAAAGCGTCCAGCAGCGCCGCGGGGAACGGATGCTGCGGCGCAAGTCGGTAGCGCACCGAGTATGCGCGGCCGCCGGTCAGCTTGGCCAGCTTGGCTACGATCGGCCTGTGGGTAGCCGGGTCGCATAGATAATAGGCGCCGCCGTGGAAGTATAGTATCGTTGTCGAGCTCGTGCACTCCTTGACGAGCTCGCGGTATTTCTCCTCTTCCGGGATGGCCGGCGGTTTCGAGTCCTTGGTCGCGGCAGCCCTGTAGCCCGTCCACTCCGCCTCCACAGGCACGATGTCGGGCACCGCGAGCGGCGGCGCGCCTTTCTGCTCGGGCCCGCTCATGGCGTCGATGGCCGCGAAGAGCGCGTCCCGGATTCCCGTCTCTGGAGGCACCTGGGACGCCATCGTGCTCACCCACATCTTCCCCTTGACGCCGGGGTCCCGGAGCGTCATGGCCTGAACCTCGGAAACGGTTCTCGACTTCGCGGGGTTGAGCATCGACCTCAGGACCGAAATCGTCAGATCGCTTCTCAGGTCCAGATACTGCGCGCTTTCCGACCTCCCGAGGATATGCAGCAGGATGACCTTCAGGATCAGGGGTATCTTTGGCAATACGGTCCATAATATTTCGACTGGCCCGGCGCCGCCAGGTTGGCGCTTCGGGTCGTTATTAGTAGACATGAGAATAGATGGTATATGCCGGGATATGAAAATGGTAAGATATCGACGAATAGATAATACCGCTAATAAATAAAAACTTGGAACCACGCGAAAAGAGTATATCGCCTGAGACAAATAAATGAGGGATGGGAATGCTAATATAACAACACGGAGGCCTCGGGGGGTTCCTCACCTCCACGGCTCCTGCGCACTCTTCGGATGTACACCGTTTCCTATATACAATTCGTAGGTATCATCGATAACGAGACGGGGATGGTATAGATAATTAAGCCGGCGCTTCCTTGGTCTATGTATGTATTATAAAAATGTAAAAATATATCGTATACCCTTTTTTTACGGCCCATGCGGGCATGATGGCGAGAACTGCCATAGATGGCGAATGTTCCGAGGAGGAACTGTGCAAGCGGAGCTGAGCCGCGGCATCTGAGCCATCAGGCATCATAGATTATGCAAGTAACGAGCGCTACTCGCACATAGCGTACCTCGAGAGACTATGGCTAATTTTTTTGAGGCTAAAACAGGGCGGATTTGTCGTCACTTTACGCCCAAATCTGAGTTGTTTTAAATATGTTGGTGGAATAGATTTTTGCTTTGTACATTCGATATACTCGAGCTTACCTCTCTTTCAAAGCGTTCTTAATATGAGTAGGTATTTAGGGAGGCCTGTTCGTACTCTAAACTACATTGGGGTAGGTAATTTCTTATATCTCCCACCGCCAAGGTGAGATTGCACTATCCGGAAGGTCGAAACTAATAAGCGAGCATCCTTTACTTACATACCTAGATGCCAGTGTTCGATGTAATAGAATAGAGATAGACTGTATTGTATATTATATAAACTAATACAACTATGACCGTCCAAATAGATTGTACCACGAGCTATCGCAAAGCTATTTAGAGAGAACGCACCAACGATGAAGACTTACTGTGGGGAAATAGGTCTGTGCAAGTGGCACAGGTGCGGGGTCACGTGTGAGGGTTAATGTGGCTTTATCATAAGCCACATCTAAGCCTCAAGCCCCGCGCCACTTTCTCTTAGACTTTACAACCTTAGACCGAATACCAGCACTGTTGATTTTGCAATTGCATTACGTTCCTTATTGACCCTTATGTCTATCCAACACTTACAGTCCACGTATTTCTTCTACCTTCGCACAATCACTAGGCCACAAGGACTCAAGGCCAGTTGCATTAATTAATAGTCTCATTAAGTCCCTGAACACCCGTCTCTAAACTCAGACATTCATTTTAACCGCGAACTCGTCCCGTTCTGTCCCATCCCGTTTCGTCTCAAATTAACCTCACCTTAACTCGCCTGTCACGGGCGAAAAAAAGGTATCCTATGCATACCTATGCATATACGTCAAGTAGTAGTGGTAGTAGGTAGTGTGTACAATGCAGCGCGTATATAAAAGAGCCCTATCTCATCTTACACCGCCCAACTCCATCTTAGGATAGAGTTTCTCTTGCACGTTGCGAAGATATATAACGCCGGATGCCGAATGGATGCTATGTGTACGATAACCCTTTTACGAAGAGCTGCTACCAGCTTCCTCCTTCTCCTTAGACCCAGATCCAGATCCAGATCCGGATCCGGATCCGCCAGCATCGCCCGCCGCCGCCAGTTGCCACGACGGGATGGCCGCCTTGGTCGCCGGCATCCCGCTGAAGGGGCTGGACCTGCTACCGAGGGCCGACAGGTAGTCCTGTCGGCTCTGCGGCGCAGCCTCGTCCGACACCGCCCGCCTCGACTCGCCGAGCTCCTTGGCCATGAGGTCGATTCCCGGGCTCGAGGCCGCACTGGCGATGTCCGGGTTGTTGAGACCGGGTGCGTGTATTTTGAGGAAGTCGTTCACGCCGTTGCCGTTGTTGTTACTAGGCAGCTGCAGCGGGCCCGGGGCCGGCGCCGGAGTAGTAGGGGCAGGGCTCTGGCCGGGAGCGTTGGCCATCCGCCGGTTGATCAGCGCCTTGAGACTCTTGACTTCGGTGGTGATTTCCTTCAGTCGGTTGTCCGTGAACTCCTTGTTCGCCGTCATGGACTTGGGAATGACATTTTTCAGGGCTTTCATCTCTTCGCGCAGCCGCTCCGTCTCGTCCTCGTGTCGTCGACTAGCCGATTTCGTATCTCTCATGAAAGTCTCTAGTTCATCGAGCACCTTGTCCAGCTTCTCCGTTCGTTCCTTCTCCGATGCCTTTAGCTCTTCGGTGTCTTTTGCCAACTGCTCCAGCGTTGCGAAGGCCTTCTCGAACTGTTCGTCTACCGTCGCTTTGTCTTGCTCCAGCTTCTCCGGAGTGGGCGGCGAGACGAGAGGGTATAGATATCGCTATTACCAAGTTAGCTCTTGTCGAACTATTCCTAGTGAAATCATAGTATAGCTCGTACCTTGCTAACGAAGTACAATCCATAGCCAACTCCACCCATCACGGTAGCCATGATGAACCAATCTCGCCAGTCCCTTTTAGGGGGTGGCGGCGGCGGAGGCGGTTGCCATCCGTAGGGTTGCGGTGGGTATTGTTCATAGTACGGTTGCTGTTTTCGAGGAGTAGGTTGGGATGAAGATGAGGTAGCAACTGGACCGGATGATCCAGAACGCGTGAAGGCGGTATCGATTTCTTCTTGTGTGAGGTTCTTGGATCTCAGAAAGGAGACCTTGTTCTCCAACGGCGCTACCACGCTGGGGTCTTGTAGGACTATAGTCGGATACATGGTTAGTTTCCTTCGTTCTTTTCTTTCATCTGATTCTCGAAGGTGTCCAAAAGGGGAGTGGCTGGTTTGGTACTTTATTACTTACAAGCAACGGCCTGAGCCACGGCGTCCTCGCGGATTGGCATGGTTGTATTTATTAGGCCTCAGTGAAGAGGCATGATAATATGGTTGGTCAACTCAGTCGAAGAATGAAATGGAAATCAGACTTGTGAATGGAGTGTTGATGTACGTAGACGTAGTACCTGGGCAGCTGGGTTACCGTATGGATGCGTATTTGTCGCGACGAGGGTGCACGTCCCCAAAAGACCCAATGACGGAATCCCTACCGAAAATAAGAATGGACCGAGGCATCCAACTAATCCTTGTCATTGCATAAGTGGGCAATTTAAGCTTATCACGTGTATAGCATAGAAAAGCAGAAAGGATACATCCGCGCTCTTGGTCCCTTTCCCTGCACAACACGTGTATGATTTTCGTGGGTTTCAGACATATCCGAATACAATTAAATATTGGTATCGACTCATAGCTTGACACAGCCGAATTTGTGTATTCTTTTTTATAATTATCTTCAACTATGTGACGTCTAGTTGAACCTTGATAAACCCTACCCTAATCTACCAGGTATATACTAGAGATCATGTAGCGAGCGAAGGTAAGTGGACATTTGCATATGAGAGGCTCGATAATAACAGATTTATTCCGAAAATTTCGCCAAAGGTCTGAAACAATTCCTGATCTTCCAAGAGGAGAAGTAGATGGTCCGTATTAGAGTTAATATTTTACATATATTTATCTATTCTTTTCTATTGGTGTCCTAGACCTCATCGAAGCCGGGAACTATTTACCCTAACTTCTAGTTATATCTCATAACTAGATATATTCGCAACAACTCGGTAATAGAAGACCCCCTATTCCATCTCACACCTTTCCAATAAAAAGTACACATCTCACTACTCCAGCCAGTCCACCATCCCTCAATCCACGGCGCTGGAAAAATGGGCAAAAACAAGGTAAATCCGTGTTGACGGCAATGGGTATGTAATGCAACGCAAACGGGAAAAAAAAAAAAAAAAAAGCAAAACAAAACAACTCTAGTCTATCTAATCTAAGTCGGCCTGCCTCGTCTCCAAACCCGCCTCGAGAAACCTACCAGCTCATCATGCCGGTGCCGCGGTCGAACCCGCCGCGCAGCTGCTTGTCGGGCTTGACCACCTTGCCCTGGAGGATAGTGTACTTGACGATGTTCTCGCAGTCCTCGGGCCGGACGCGCGCGAGCCATATGCACTGGGCCGCGCCCACGACGCCCATCGTCCCCCCCTTCCCCTTCTCCGCCTCCTCCCCGTCCGCCTCGTCGTCGCCTCCCGCCGCCGTCGGCTTGGCGATCTGCACTTGCTGGTCGGGCGGCAGCCTGGCGCGCTGCACGTCGTCGATGCCGAAGGCGTCGGGCCGCCGGTACACCATCATGTTGGCCGAGTACTTGTGGCCGCCGACGTGGTTGACGAAGTAGATGCCGACGCCGCCGGGCCGCTCGTCGTCCATGTCGCGGTCCAGCCCCAGGGCGCGCAGGTGGCGCTCGAGCTCCTTCTTGATGAGGGGCGCGCTCTGCCCGCAGCGCGCGTCGCGCGTGCGGTGCGAGCACAGCAGGACGACGGCCCGGTGCGGACAGGGCTTCGCTGTCATGTCGCCGACGGCGGAGCGCGATGACGGGATTGTAGTCGGTAGGGTTGCCGCGGGCGAGAGCGGGTCTGACGTCGTCGGCGCTCGCGAGATATACTTGGTAACGAGCGAGGGTACGGCCGGTGGTGTCACGTTCTGGATGATAGTAAAAGCGGGGAGCAGGAGGATCGTGGTCGGTTCCGAGTAGTCGGCTCGGTTGGACGGCGTGGGCATGTTGGAGGCGGAGAGCATAAGGCGCTGTTGCCGGCGGGGATGGGATTAGTATGGCTTTCCTGCAATTGAGAATGCGTATGTGTATATATATGCATCTGGAAGAAGGAAACATACCCCATTGCTTGGCTTGCTCGCCTTGTCAAAGGCCTCCATGACGCTTCCCTTTTCGTCCTCGACATTTCTCACCCAATCCGTCTTGCTAGTGGCTACCAGGACGTGGGTGCTCCAGGGCTTGATGTTGCCGTAGAGGGGGTGCGTATCCTCGACCTTGAAACTGCGCGGGTACTTGACCGTGCAGCTGTCGCAGTCGTGAGTGCATTCCTCTCCGTCGACGTCCGGTGTCGTCTTCTGGAACAGCTCCGATGCCTTGGCGCTGCCGGTCAACACCCTCCGGGCGCCGCCGAAGATGGACATCAACCCAGCGGCCGCCATTTGTCTCTCTCTCTCTCTCTTAATTCCGCTTCTGAACCCCTTTCCCCCCTTCTTCCTCCTTGTTCGGAGACGAAAAGAATGGCACCAAACAAACAAAAAAAAGTTGCCGGGCCGATCAATCGGGTAGACGCCGGGTGTGACGAAAGAGTAAACAAAATCTAGCGGCGCAGGGGTCAAACGTACTTGATATCTTATCTGATCGAGCGCAGTTAGCCGAGATGCATACGTTAGTCTCGGCCGAGGAGGGTAAGTGGGGACGGGGATAACGTAAAGGTGAGTGAAGACGGACCCAAGGAAATTAAAAAAAAAAAAAAAAAAAAAAAAATTATACATACCTCTCTATGAAATACCGTCTCGCTAAGATATCAGTCACCCTGTTCGATTGACTGTTTGTTCTTTGCCCTGTCTTATATTTCGGTTTGCCGGGTATATGCAAGATTGCCACAGCCTTAAAACATAAACGGGAGTGTACCCTTGTCAAGCATGGAAGACAGACTTTTAGCCCCTTTTTCACCTTCTCACTTCCCTTTACACCCAAGGGAAAAAAGTGAATAGTTGGGATGGCAATGGCAAAGAAGAGACGACAAACACGAAATATTCCATCAGAGGCAGTTCCCGCCCTTATATCCCGCTCAGGCAGCAGGGTATCAGACTTAAGGCTCGGACAAAAGAGAGCGTAGCCCTTCGGTGCTAAGGCAGCCCCCGGAGAAAAGGTATCGGCGTCCGAGGCCGCGTGTTACTTTGCATTAGGTAGATTCGTTTCTGACCTGCAGAACCTGTGAATGCAGCCTCATTGGTCATTGGTAGATGTCAATGTAAGACAACAGCTAAATATATATTCCGCACGCCCCAGTTCCCAAGAGTTAGCTTCAACATCTACATACGTCAGATCGCCCCCAGGGTCGTGGCTGGGTACCTGATGTACAACATTAACCCCTGCCAAGAATCACACTGCGCTGGGCATTCTTTAATATGAAAATACTGCGCTGAAAAAGCTAGCAATTCTTGTGTGTTGTAAAGCTTCTCCGTCTAAGGAATCCTGGTATTTTCCCGACAGCTATAATGAAAACAAGACTAGTATTGATATCACCGTATCCCCTAAAACCTCGTGGTGGAAATACAGCCTAGCCAGTCAATCAGTATGACTGGTACCTTCATCTTTGCACCTTCATACGATCGGGTATCCATTAATCTCCTGCCGCGAGCCTCACACTCATCACGCTTCACACTCGTCACGCTTCACGTAGACATTACACTAAAATAAACTGTATGTTACCATCAACTCGTCGACTCATCAACCCCGACCTTATGCAACCCCTTCATGCCCCTTCGCTAGCCTCATCGTCCGACGAGAACCCGCTCTTCCGTCTTCGGAGCTGGCCTCTTTGATGCATTGCCGCCCTGATCTTGTTGCTCGCCTCATTGAATCCATCCTTCGAATCTAGCGTCGTGAAAGCAGACACCGGAAATCCGCCCGACCCGAAACCGCCACCGCTGCTACTGCTCCTACTTCTAGACCGGGAAGGCGGCCGGGTCGCGAACATGCCGATCGCTCCGATGTTGCTGAAAGACTCGTTGCGCGGAATCGCCTGGCTCGATTTGGTCGTGTTCTTCCTTGACAGGTGAGGCGAGTCCGGCGGTGTCGGCTCTGTCTTTTCTGGAATTCCGGCCTCTTTCGGCGAGCTGAGCGCGCCATCTTCACGGGTTGGATCTGCGATAAGACGGCTATGTTCGAAGTCCTCATACATATCGGGGCCTAGGTCGTTGATGACTTTAACCACCTTCTCGGATAGTTCCACCCTTCTTTCTCGTAGCTTCTGGATGTTGTAGCTGGATGTCGGGCTAATGCATAGGACAAGCGGCCTGAGCGACTTGAATATATCCATGCCAACCTCGCCAAACCGCAGCGCAGCAAATGTAATAGCTGGGAAAACAACCCATCCGGCAATAAATACTAGCCAGAATGGTACCCAGGCCGGAACGTAGCCCCAGAGATGATCCTGGTATACCTTGATCGAAAGTAAAATAGAGTACAGGTTGTAGAGTACAGGGGCAAATGCCATGGCTACGAGAAGCTTCCACGTTGCCATGACGTCCCGACCTTGAATTTTAACGGACGAAGCTGCCAAAGCCTCTTTCGCTTTCTTGTGGCTGATGATTTTAGAAGCGGCGAAGACTGGGGCAAACAAGAAAAGACCGGGAATCACACCGACGGAAAGGACAAGGAGCTTGGCTACCCGATACAGAAGAGCGAAGATGACCGATGGGAGGGTCATTTTAGCGTAGGCCACTTGGTGGTCCTTGATGTTTAGGTAGTGCAGCTGTTTGTTGTAGTCCTTCACATTGTCCATCAGATCGATAATACGCGGATCGTCCTTGTATTTAGAGAAGCCCACAGCCAGCCTCCTGTTGAGCTCCACTACCATAGGCAGAGGCAGCTTCTTCCCAGTATTGTAGAGTCTCCTGGCTGCTTGGATGCACATCAACGTGTCGTAGTCTGGGGCTGACACGGTAACGGCGCTTAGAGCCTGGTGGACCATGTCAAGGGTCTGGCCGATCGCGTCTCTCCTCTGGTTGTTCTTGTACTTCTCCACTAGATCATTCGGGATCTGGAAGGGTGCTCCAAATTCAACGACAGCCCGCGATCGGAACTTATGGGCATGGAAGTAATTCATCCCGACCGGAATGATCTGTAGACCACAGTCGGGATTCTCGGCCAGGGTACCTAACGCCATGATAGCGACACCGGCCTTCAGGGGTAACAGTTCCGTCCTGTCATGACTACCTCCTTCGGGGAAGATTCCGATACAGCCGCCCGACTTCAGTCGGTTGAAGACAGCTTTATAGACCTCGGTCTGGTCAATATGAGGAGCTATCTTGAACTTGGTGCCTTTGTAGCCATCTTTTATTCCCCTCAGTTCCTTGTTGGTAAAGCCTCCTTCCTCCTCGATATCATCGCGACCCGTCAGCTGTTCCAGGGGGAGCTTCCCTTTGAAAGGTCTCTTGATGCGAATTTCCTCGGGACCAATGATCTTGGAGATGTCGATCGAACTACCAGACTGACCTTTCGCAGAAGGCAAGAAGATCAACCCACCAACCTCGGCTTCCTTTTCGAAATTGGTGCCCACGCCTCTTATTAGGGTTGGGTCATTAATAGGATCGGGAAGATAGATGAGGCCAGACGCCGGTTTCGCCTTATCTTGCGCACGGCCGACGGGAACAGAACCGACCTGACGGGAACCCCACCCGATAAAACCATGTATAGACTTCTCGGCAATTAGAAGATTAACGCGCCTTTGAGCTTCGTTCTTTAGGGTTCGCTGTAAAACTAGACCGTCGACGAACTGGTTCGCATGCGGAGCGGCGACGAAAAGGATGGGACCGGTCCTAGGTACTCGCCATGCACCTCGGGGATGGACCTCTCGAAAGAACAGGTCGACTAGGACGGAGAATGTGTGTAGGAAGGCATCGTACTTCCAATCTGACATAGGGTATAGCTCTTTTTCCTTGTGAGCCTTCGCTTTTGCGGCTTTAGAAGGAGCCATCTCGGCCGGTTTACCGTTGCCAATGCCGTTGGCGTCAGCCATGTTTGCGAAGGTAGGAATAGGTAGAAGTAAGAGTCGGGGACGTCGGGTGTATCAGGTAGTCAGACGCAAGATGGCGTGGTGGTGCCTAAACCCATATGTTACACGATTTATGGCTGCGATTGCGGACTATTTGTTCAATGACCAGGTATTGCGGGGTTACAGCCGTCGCAAAGACGTAGTTCGTTCAAGCGCTCCGGAGATATAAGGAATGAATCTGGCGGACGATTTTAATAGTCCGGGACGCTCTTTTAGTAAGAAACCTGAAGGTCTAAGGTTGGCCAGCAAAGGCGAGACTGCTAACAGGATAGCAAAGCTGACTATCAAAGGTCCAGCACACGAGCGATCATCAGCGTCATTCTGGTGAAAGATGATAGGGTGAAGATTAAAACAAGGCGTAGATCTTGCTCAAGTCTGGCTGACTGGGAAGAGAAGAAAAAAAAAAAACCTCGTCAATCACTGCAGCCACAGCACATGCTAACGTACCTATCTCGCCTATTTATTAGTACCTGCCCAGACAATCAGAGTACACATGTACCTACCTAGATCCTGGAAATACCTAGCTTGGAATCTTGGCAAAATGTCAGGCTTGGCTTTTCCAGCGCCACAACTCCGGAGGAGGGGCCGAGGGGTCTGACAGTTCTGGCAGTCTGGTCCACCTGGGATCTCCTTGTCAGGCTGTGACGTTGCAATCATCCGAGGTACTCAAGGCTTAGCGGGGTAATCCGCTAGACATGAAGTATCTTCGATCTTCATTCCACTGCATCTCGAGATAAGTTGCACGTTGTCAGTTGTATACCTGATCCATGCCACCATGCAATTGGATCAGAAGAATCCCAACGGAATGGTTTACCCAAGACATCTGGGGTGTCATTTTTTGTTTTGTTTCGTAGACTTTAGGTAATATGTATGATATGAAGTTCACTGTTTTGTTGAGCCATTTCTACCTGCCCGTCTAAGTATCCCGCAGTCTATCCCGCTATCCTGTCGACCTGTACGTACGTTAGGTACGGTCTGGACATACGGATGTTGTAGGTCATATTACGAGGTTATCATGCGAGCCCCAAGAGCAATCAGCAGTTGTACTGATACGAGTGTAGGTCACATACATATGTGATCAGGCCTGAATTGCATATTACCGCCGAGTCGCACCCAGAAGATAGATAGACATGCAGGTTGTCTCAACTACCTACATAATATAGACAATGCGATGTGCTCGGATATAATCATACATGCTTCGCGTGATAACCATACATGTCCTGGCGCTTATAAGCTGCAGATTATCTATTCCTCTTAAACCCGAAGAGAAACATCTGTGCACTCTGCAGCTGCAGGTCTCCAAAGCACTTATGATTGATTCTATGTCTCTCTAAGGATAGGCGACACCTCCGATGAATTAAATCTTGCCTTTCCCCTTTCCCTTCCGCCGCCGTCTATCCTCGGGCACGGCAACGCTACCCTCCTGAACCTCGCCCTCCTCGACCTTTCCCTCAGCCTCGAGCTCCTTGAGCTTCTCCTGGCCCGAGATGAACATGCTCAAGTCGTGATTCTGGTCCTTCAGGTCCGCGTTTTCCGCCGTCAGGGCCTTGACCTGCTCACCCAGGCTCTCCAGTTCCTTGTTCGTATGCTCGATACGCTTCATGAGGCCTTCCGAGACCTTCTTCTCCTCCTGGAGGCTTTGGCCCAACTTTCTCGCGAGATCCGTCGACTTAGTTGCGCGGTTGCGTTCGCGCTCTAGATCCTTTTCGAGCGACGGGATCGTTTCGGTCCGAAGTTGACGTTGCTCTTCCTTCAGCCCTTTGATTTCCTTAAGTGCTTGCGATGCTTGAGCCGCAGCCGTCTCTGCTGAAGCAGAAGCCTGCGCGGCTTTGTCCGCAGCCTTGGAGAGCATCTCTTCGAAGTAGACACGTTGACTCTCCAGCTGGCTGCTGAGAAGGTGAGTATACTCCATGCCGATGCTTTCAAGTTTAGCTCGCGGTACTACGTCCTCGTCCTCGTGTCCGCTAGGTCCGATAAGCTTTCCTTGTTGACTAGGAAGCTCGACAACCTTGCCGTCGCCCTTATCCCTGATCAAGCGATGCACCCACATATCTCCGGCATAGTCCCACACGTGTTGGGTCTCCAATTCCAAGGAGAAAGTATGAGCTGTCTCCTTCCAGTGCTCCTTTGCATGACCACCTTTATATCGCCCGCAGCCTACGTTGCCACAGATGAGACATATCCAGAGATCTTCGGAAGAATCGCACACTGAGCATAAGTTGGATACGCGTGAACCAAAAGGCTGCTTGTATGGGTTGCTAGGGTCATGCAGAGTTGACGCATCGGAGCTCGACGACAACGTTGGATTTGTGTGCCGGCAGACGGGACAGCCAGAGCCCTTCCATTTTTGGAGGCACGAGCAATGAAATACATGTTGACAAGGGATCGTCATTAAACCTGTAGTGTCATCCATACGCTCCAGGCAGACGGGACAAGTAGGTAGTTCGATCAGATTTGGCGTCGGTGGAGGGAACGGCTTGAGCGAACTAGACGTAGCAGAACTGGATGGCGTGAACGGATCTTGACTGAGGTCTGGGAAACTACCACCCGAGCCCGTAGGAGTTTCAAAGGTAACGGATTTGATGAAGGCGACAGTACACGTCTCCGGCTATATCATATTAGTATTCTGTATAATATGGGACTCGGAAACGAAACAAGAACCAAAACTTACCTCGACATCGTTGAATACCTTGCCGTCAAACTCGCGCCTAAAGAGCTGTGCTTGTTTTGTTTCCCGGAACTTCATGAGCACGAGATATCTATTCATCCGACCCGTCATTACCATGCGGTAATGACTAACTTGATCCCTCCACTTCTCGCCCACGAAGCCAAGGAAGTCGCTCGGAGACAGATAGCTTGGAACAGCCGGAATGCACACAGTCGTACAGTCGATTTGCGCCTCGTTTTGCTCCTCCTCCGTCCCAGGTGTAGGTATTGTAAGCTCTGGGCTCTCTGCCTCTTCCCGATAGAGATGAACGATACCCCATCCTAGCTCGGTATTCTTGAAGGTGGTCAACGGGACGTATTTCGCCTTTGTGGCCTTGCCTGTGCCCATAGCAGGGCCGACCGCGGCCGCCGCAGAAGCTGCCTGCATGTCGCTATGTTCTTCGTAGCCCCCCACGTCGATGCTTTCAATCCTGAGCTGCCCGAACCGCCAGTCCTTGGTTGCGGTGTGCGGGTTTATGGCAATGTATGATTGCGGTGGTGGGAAGCTGTGCGTTCGTTGTCGAAGCTGTCGCTCGCTAACTCGTATGATCGTCCGATCGTCTTGTGCTTCTGGCGGTCGAGGAGCGCCACAGTCAATGACATTCGGGCTAGCCTTTGTTTGGGCGATCGGAGTTAGGTTTTGCTGCCAGCCGTGTCGTGCCTTGCCGTGGCGAATCGAGAGGGCTCGCTGCGTTCGAAGGTGTGACGGAAGGTTGTCGAAGATGTTCGATGTCTTTCCTGGCAACCAGATAGGGCCGTCGTGATGTTCTGATGACCTTCCTGTCACTTGAGATGTAGGAGACGACGTGGGATAGACTTCGAATTTAATATGGTAATAATAAGAAGGCATATCCTAGTTCTTTGAGAGTACGCTGTTCGTGGGTTTCAAGTCATCCGTACGCATATCTTGGAAATCGAGCAAATACAGGTGTCAAGGCGCTGTCGTAAATCGCGGAGATGATGGAACTGCGATTTCTCCTTTGATTGGAGTGGACAAATACTCCCATTGTCAGGTCAAATTTTGCTTTAGTAAGAGGGTGTATGGTTTGATGGGATGGGAAGTGGGAAGATGTTAAGTAGACAGACTTCGATCTAGATTTTTGCGCCATGGAAATTTGTAGGGCCCGCCCATTACTAGAGTTTTACCAGAGGCACTGCAAAAAGCTTAGCAATCACGTAGATTAAGAAGTATTCTTCAGCACCGCCGAGCAATAATCACATTACAATAACAAGTTCATTCTTAGTATAATGGGCAACGAAATGAATTCATGGTATTTCATCCTACGCTGCAATAGGATGCGGATGGGTGCTTCCATCCACTACTAAAAGAAGCTATGGTATGTCATCGGTACCAGAGCCTCATGGCCCTATTCTCAAGTCAAATCCGTTAACGCCGATTCGTGCAATATCATCATTCTCCGTTGCAGCAAACTGCTTACTGTCCACCACGGAGACGGAGGACCAAGTGAAGCGTAGACTCCTTCTGGATGTTGTAGTCGCTCAAGGTGCGACCATCCTCCAATTGCTTGCCGGCGAAAATGAGACGTTGCTGGTCCGGGGGGATACCCTCCTTGTCCTGGATCTTGCTCTTCACGTTGTCGATTGTATCCGAAGATTCAACCTCCAGCGTGATCGTCTTGCCCGTTAGGGTCTTGACGAAGATCTGCATTCCACCACGAAGACGAAGCACCAGGTGCAGCGTCGACTCCTTCTGGATGTTGTAGTCGGATAGGGTTCGGCCGTCCTCCAGCTGCTTACCGGCGAAGATGAGTCGCTGTTGGTCGGGCGGGATACCTTCCTTGTCCTGAATCTTCGACTTAACGTTGTCGATGGTGTCGGACGATTCCACCTCGAGGGTGATAGTCTTTCCGGTTAAAGTCTTGACAAAGATTTGCATACCGCCACGGAGACGGAGGACGAGGTGGAGAGTGGATTCCTTCTGGATATTGTAGTCGGAGAGGGTGCGACCATCCTCAAGCTGCTTGCCGGCAAAGATCAAGCGCTGCTGGTCCGGAGGAATGCCCTCCTTGTCTTGAATCTTCGACTTGACATTGTCGATGGTGTCGGAGGACTCAACCTCGAGGGTGATGGTCTTTCCGGTCAAGGTCTTGACGACTGTTTTAAACGTGTTAGCTCATTTGCCAAATTGCAATGCGATGCGAATAGTAGTGCGCAACTTACAGATCTGCATGCCACCACGGAGACGGAGGACCAAGTGAAGGGTGCTCTCCTTCTGGATGTTGTAATCAGAAAGAGTTCGACCATCTTCAAGTTGCTTTCCAGCGAAGATCAATCGTTGCTGGTCGGGGGGAATGCCCTCCTTGTCCTGAATCTTGGACTTGACGTTGTCAATGGTATCAGAGGACTCGACCTCAAGAGTGATGGTCTTGCCAGTGAGAGTCTTAACAAAGATCTGCATCTTGTCGGTGTTTGTGAATAGAAGACGATGAAAATGGGAGGAATCTGATGATGTTTAATGGAGTAGAAGTTGTGTTGATGGACGGAAGATTCGGAGTTGTGAGATGTTGAGGAAAAAGAAGAAGCAGGGAAAGGTTGGAGGCGTGAGTTCAAATAGTCCTGGAGGTTTGGGGGGGAGCGGCAAACGGACGGAGCACCTGAGGCGCAGTTGCTGAATGGAAGCCTTGAGAAGGGAAGGCGGTAGGGACTAGGGACCCACCGTGACCAATTAGATCTCGGTAATCCGGACTTGTTCCAAAGGTGAATCATCAGATACAAGGCAGTTTACAGGGCACATAGCGCGGATAGCAACCACTAATAGCGGGGGAAGCAGCCAGAAGTGGCTGGACTCCACTGGTGTTTACACGTACCAACCCCAACCCGCCTTCAGGTACTTTACAAAAGAGGCAAACCTGCTTGATAATCCAACGTGGAAGCGTTTTGTTTTACCAGCTTCAGCTCTGTCTTTGTTCGACCAGCAACTATACTACAAAATTCAATTCAATTATTTGACAAGCGACGGTGATATGGTATCGTGGAAATGCACCCCACTGTTCTTATCTCTCCTATCTTAGTTGCTCTACGTCATGTGGTTTTAGGGCAAAGATAAGGGGTCATAAGATAATGCGGGAACCGGAAAACTGGAGGTACCTAAGTACGGATTGAGCTTGGTGGTGTAGCAGTCATTCCTACAATTCATATATTTTCTTGATCATTTCGTATCGTGAATCGTTCGTTCTCTTGCTGTATCAACTGATCCTGGAGGCCTGGACCGGAATTGCTTGGATCATTAATTTGTATCAGACCCTCTCCTACGATCAACATCTTCGGGGAGAGCCTATCGCCAAATTGGGATATCGTACCACCGCGATCGCCGGTTGTTCCTGGCTCTAAAATGGTCCGTATGGGTCGCCCGTGTAGCACCGCTTCGAGTAGCCAGAGCTTCCATATGTAAAGACGTCTGGAGTTGAAATGGCCGACCGGTCCTCAGCTCGCCGCACGATATCGCCGACCCTTCCGGTAGGAATGCGGGGAAGAGCCCAAATCTGTCGAGGCTGGGAGCCACCATTGACGGACCAACGTCATACAGGCGACAGGCTACCCGTCAAGGTCGGTCTAATTTCCCGTTGTCCATTTTCGTGTTTTACACCTGGATGGCGTCAATCAACTGCGATTACGTACCTTTAATCCAAATCACTTGATCGGATAGACAACACAGAAAGGAGGCCTGGTTATACATCTAGTTATGCTTCAGATCTCATATTCAACTACGAAACGTATCACTTTCCAGGACATAGGACATCGAGGCGAATTTATGATACTGGATAGTAGCAGTCACTAGTACGCGGGAGCAGGATAGAATATCACTTGTTCGCTTCAGTTCGTGCAGCACGGAAAGATAACGGCGTCAGCCGGCTTCTACAATATTGATATGACGTTGTATCCTATTTCCAATGGAGCTTACGGACAATGCAGCTGTAAATTCACGGCATTATTTTGCGACGCCTGCATGCAGGCTTACTTCGGTACAACGCTATCTACCATCCTACCGACTAGAACAGTCATCGAGAGTTACGAGTGTCTCGCAGAGTAGCGGATGAATATCACGGTATTCCCGTTGCGTTGTGAGAGCATCAAATGAAACGTATTTATTATTTTCTTCATTTGTATCTATCCTGTCATACGGCGATACAAACGAGAGCTTAATAGTAGTCTTTCGTTAGGGAGGACGATGAGTCCTCCGAGTGTTCATCCACCTAATGGTTCGTCAAGGTTATACCGACTGCCTGAGGTCCATCATCAGACACCTTATAACCATGTATGTATTCTATGCTCTTGTACGTAGTCGCATCTGTACGTGAAATCCGTAGCTTCTTTACCACATCATAAAACATGATCCATTCAGCCGCTTTTTTTCTTTTTGGCCGCTTGCGCGTAACGATAACGAATCAACATAAATTCCAAGTCATACAATCGTAGAAATAGCCGTGAAAAGGTCGTAAAATCGGAGCAACATGACGTGAAGACATCGCATGCGTCGAAGTGGCGGTGACCAGCCGAAAAAGTGAGAGAATAGAAGGTATGCTGGTCGACAAGTGGTAAGTGTGGTACTGTTAGGCCATGATAAGATCATATCCTCAAGACAACGCCGTCGCTAAATGTTTCCTCAATCTGAACAAAAGAAAAAATATCATTTTTAGAAAATCATGTTCCCTGCCCTCAATGGCACGGGAATCTTCGTATGGCAATCATATCCTCTCGTGGTTAGATGAAAACCGATAGGGATGCTTTAGTTAGCCTTGATGACTAATTTCGACAGGAACTTGTTCGATAACGAATCGAAGTCGTATCTATCGAATTTCGATGTATGTCTTGTCCTCAAATAGGACTCTGTTGTCACATTAGCGATTGTTAGGTGGTCTCTAGATCAGTCTTCTCACCATGCTTGATGACATGTTGTCGAACTTCAGTCATAGCCTCGCACACAGCAGGGTTGTTCTGGAGCAGATGGCCATGACGCTCTGAATCCCAATCAATGAGAGCAGGAAGTTTCTGCGAGATGGCGTGGAACAGACCAGTGATGACACCGACCGGGGTGCTCTCCATATCAGAGCAGAACTTCTCCACCGCCACGGGGTCGGGAACGCGGTAATGGCAGTCGAACTGCATCTCCTCCCAAACAGCTAGCAAGATAGAAGCCAGCATAAAGATAGTGGGCCAGTTCTTCAGGCGGTCGCCGCTGTACACGCTGGAGTAAAGCTGGGAAAGCTCCTCGAGTATGTCCTTTTGTAGCTCGCGCCACATATCCGCCATTGCGCACTTGATCTGGAAATTGATCATGACAGGAGCCACATATTTTCCAAAGTATTTAGAGTCCTCGTCGTCAATTTGACCTTCCATGACATGTTCTGAGCCTTGCTGCTCGACAAGCGTGATGTGCTGGGTCAAGTTGTAGGCCAACACAAGTTTCAGGGCCTTGCGAAGAACCGGCAACTTCTCCTTGGTGTAGAAGCGGTAAGCGGTCTTGAAAATCTCAGTGATGAAAGGCGTGCCTTCGAAGTGGTCGTCAATGAAATTCTCAAAGCCGTGCTCGATATGCTTGTCAAGGTACTCAGAAAGGGCCACCTGGTCGATGCCAGCTTCGCCAACGTCCAGCCTCTCGGTCTTGAGTTCGAATTCAATTGGCTCTTGATCAATTTGATACGACTCGACCCAGTCTACCTGGAAACAGCTTTCATCCGAAACATAAACTTCGCGAACCATGACTGGCAGACAGAAGCCATAGCCATGCGTGATCCACATCACGTTCTCCTTGGGAGCAAAACCCTTTACGTTGTAGACGGAAACGCCACGGCTGAGATGTCGCTCATAGTCGGCCCTCCAATCCTTCATGAAGTAGCCAATATCCTTGATGTCGATACGAGTGCAAGGCACTTGCCAGAGACGAGCATGCGACGGCTGGCAACCACCGCAAGGCTCACCTTTGTCGCAAGTCTTCTTGAGGAACTTACATCGAAGACAAGCTCGGAGTTTTCGGATCTCGCTGGCTTGCTTCCGCTGCTCGGGAAGAAGCGGCCCCTTTCGTCGACCCACCTTCTTCTCCACAGTGCCATCCTTCTTCCCGTTTGACGTTCTCCTGATAACCGACTTGGTCGACTTCCCGATAGGGTTGTTCTTCTTGGGACCCGAATTTCTACGAGCATTGTGAGGCGGCGAAGCTACACCCGAACCACTTGCAGGGCTGGGACGGTTCGACGTCGAAGGCTTGATAGGCATTGCCTCCACGACGGCGGCGGGGCTAATGATTTCATGAGAATGGTGAGCCTCGCCGTGGAAACAATTCCGGTGGCTAGAGGGGTCCGAATAGGTATCGGATTCCGGGGAAAACGGAGAGTAGTTGAACGAGATATCCTCGAAGCTGCCGCTGCTAAATTCGGCCTGTTGACCGCTTCCGTCGGAACGAGACGCATCCGAGTCGGTTCTCAGGTGTAGCGTCTGTCCCGGGTTGAATATAGCGGTATTCTGAGCCTGCGCCTGCGCCTGTGCCTGAGCTTGCTGGTACGAGTCGTAGTTCTGGTACATGTCGACCTGGGTCCATCCATTATCGCTGGATCCCGGCAGCGATAGCACCTCTAGGTAGGTTCCTGTTGGAGACTGGCTTCCCATACTTCCGAAGCGAGGCAATCCGTCTGACGGGCACTGAAATATAGCACCAAAATCTTGCCAATTTCCCATTCCCGTACCGTCCCACTGTTGCATAGCCCGGGCATCCTCGATGGGCGAAACGTTACTGAAATTCTGCTGCTCCATCGGCATTGCAGATTCAAGTGCCGCCTGCGTAGCCGACGGAAGGTATCCGATAGTACTTGTCTGGTAGTTTGGCACGTACGAGTTGAAAGGTATCAATGCCTGGCTTTCTTGCATAAACTGGCTGAGATCCTGGGTGGGCGGATGTTGCTGCTGATGCTGATATAGGGTCCAGTCCGTCAGAGATTGCGGAGAGTGAGTTTGCGGAGGAGCTGCCTGAAAGGGCGAATGTTGCAAAGGACTGGCACTCGATTGCGAGGGAGACTGCGAGTGCGAGTGTGCCTGAGACTCGACAGGCGAAGGTACATTGCTCGAGTTTCCGTTATGGGGAGCGGTCATATCAAGAGGCACCTGCCAGGCACCCTGCGGGCGAGTAGGAGCCATTGCTGTAGCAGAGAGAGCGGGATTGGCGCTGGGTGCTGTAGTGGTGTACGGATAACGCTCCCGCTGGTCGAATGTAGTTAAGTCCAGCAAGGCATCCCCCCCGGCGGCATTGAATTCGAGGGTCATTGTCGTCAGAAGTCAGGAAAAGGGAGAAGAATTCAACTGGAGGATTAGGGACGAGTTCCGCTAGTATTATTGACAAGCAGAATCGACACCGCTCTTTCGTAGAATTCCCTCGCGGCGCTGATGGGCAGCTTCTGGGGGAGGAAGGGGGGTCGGACGGGATGTCTGAATGTGGAGGAGGTAAGATTTTGCGGTGGATGGTCGAGTGAGATCGAGGTGTCGACGGGAAGATGCCCTTGAAGGCAATGGAGAAGAGGCATGAGATTGTGCGAGGACACACGGGAACTGGCGGTGAGAAGAATACTGCTGGCGTCCCAGCTCCACCTGCAACATGCAGCTCAAGAGCCAATCACGGAACGCCAGTCATGCAAGACCACCAGGACCACCAAGGAATCATGGGACGCCGATACAGATGGGACATGGGTTGGGAGGACGGGGGGGGGCTTGGGGGGGTAGGACCACAAGGGCCACGAGGCCAATCACCAGCCGCCCATTTAGACCACTAAGTCGTATAGGGGGGAGGTTCACACTGTAAAGTACCTACCTCCTCATAGGTAAGATAGGTACCTAGGTACTTGTAGAAGCCGGTATAAGTGCGGGCAGGCTGGCAGGGCGGGGCACCCGGACCCTGACCTGTAGGTACTGTACGACTCACGCCGAGGTTTTACTGTGTTTAGCGCTAGCAAACAACACTTACTTAGTGCCAACGCCCACCAACGTCCCAACTATTGCACCCATTGCACTGTACCCACCACCGAGAGAAACAGGGAAGCCCTGGCTTTACCGTACCATCCGCACCGTACCACCCGTGTTCATTGCCCCGTCCCCATCGATGGCGGGGTATATCGATCCTTATCAGTCTTGGTCCTTACCTAGCCTCTTTTCGCCTCCTACATAGTACCTGGGGCTTTGCTGGGGGCCCTTTACGAAATGCTACCTACAAAATGTCTGATCCATCTGCAACTCCACACTCGTCAATCATGAATCTCATGTTAAAGGACAGGGTGATGACATGGCGACCTGAAAACGGCTCGCTGCAGATATGTAGGACCGCGTCACCCCCTTAAGTCAACCGTATGTTTCAATGCTTAAAAAGCCTCTAAAGCTGTACGAGGGAAATGCAACACTGTATGTCGCAAATATGAAGCTCGGGAAATTCACGCGAACCCTCGGAAGCCCGAAGAGTCCTCAATTGATCTGCTGGGCCAAGGCTCGTAGGCTCAAGGCTCAAGGGTAAGTACCTAAGGGGTATGTAGAGAGCCGCCCCGACAGCCCGACCACTTCCAATAGTCAATAGTTTTGATGGGCCCATTCGTTTGCCATCGACCGAAGCTGTTAGGTATTCCCACTTAGTTTCCATATACGATATCCCAACAAAGCTAGCCGTAGCTAATCAGGAGAGAAGAGGATCTGGATCTGGAACTGGAACTGGAACGAATGGAGCGAAAATGGAGCAAATGGAGTCGTAGCAAACTTGCCCGAGAGGATCGGAACTTGGAAAGAGGTCAAAAGCCAATTCCATCCAAGAGCCAGAGTCGGGAGTACACCAAGTTCCCAAGTTCCTACCCCAGTGTCCACCCTCGCTCCTTTACTGTGCATGTCACCCTGCCGTCAGCTGCACCAGAGTATACGACATTGGTGATACCCTTCACACATATGAGCCACTTGAATCTGCCGGATCTTCACATACCCTTCTACCCGACCAACTGACTTGCTCGAGATAAAAGTAGCCTGTGATCTCCTTTTCCATCCGTGGGCCAGATGGAGCTGTGCCCTACCTCTTCATGATTCTCGTCTCCGATTTAAACTGATGTTTAAAAAAACACACAAAGAGCCTCAACGTGTTGGACCGACTAGGCCACGATTTGAGACAGACTAGCCTTTTCGGCAACCCGATCCGCGTGGGTAAACATGACAACTGCGTGATGCCGCCGGGCGCCTTTTCTCACTCTCACCAGTAGTATCGGCAACTGGTGAGAACCATGGGTCTTATGCGCGCGGGAGGCGAAGGATCTCTTACTACCCGCTTGTGATACCATACCTCCGTAACAGAGATATGCCTTTCGGAAGGCCGCGCTATTTACCACCTTGCACGCATCATTTACACTGCCCTGTTGCATTCGGTAGAATCGTGGAGGATTCATCTTGGGTTACTTCTTGCTAGGGTAGGCTGTCGCTCCTAGCAAGACATCATAATATCTCTCCTGTGAACTGCATATTCTGTATTCTTTGATCAGATCCTCCCCAGCCTGCCGGCTTATGTTTATCTACCTAATGCATGATCAGCAACTGATCTCCTGTTGCCGTATGCTCTATGTCTGTATGTGTCTTAGTTTAGAGGGCCTGGATCGCGATTCGCAAACTTATAATCATGAACTTGCTACTAACAGAATTAATTTACGACCAGCCGCCGTAGCATCGATCGCTCCACCATGCAAGCCATGTTAGCTTCAAATATACCTTGTAAAGAAAAAATACAAGCCAGTTTCGCCGCTCGCCTCACAGGAGAAGGGTTTGCCTGGTTATTGAAATCATCCAATGGCTGGTGGAGAAGAAAGAGGTTGGTCGGTGTAAATGGGAACATGAGAGGTTGGTGAAGGCCAGGGGCACGGGCTATCCGACTGCGTAGATTCTCGCCGCGTATGATTCGTCGTGTACGGCTAAGCCTCCAGCACGGCAGCTTTCTTTCAGTATAAGATGAAGATGACCTACATATGTATGTATATGTAGTAGCTGCCGGCTAAGAGCCCACCATCCAAGAACTCCGGCGCGCAAGTCTATGAGATGAGATGAGATCAATGCACCGAGCAGTTCTACTTGCTTGTTCCCCCGTTCCGCGTTCCGACGGCAACGGACTCGCCGTTTGTATAACGAAAACTCACCCCGATCTCATGAACGTCACCCTAACTCCAATGCGCCACCACAATGAAGAATTTTAATCAAGTCCATGCATCCGAAGTTGCATGTCGTCCGGTGCTTCGGTTGCCATATGTACCTATTCGGGTAGTCATCACAAGACTCTATCTACGAGCTTATCTTTAAAAGCCGTAACCCGCACTTACAACCATTATGGCTGCACATCTATTCGGTCTTGGAATAAGACATGATAGCAAACTGCTACTGGTCGGCAACATCTTCGTGTATAGCGACCATCTGACATATGACCGCTCACGCTGTAACAACCCAATATCTTCAAGACATGACTCCAAGCGAAAAGGAGGTTGCTATGCAGGCAATGCATCAGCCTCGCTCTGACTGATTAGGACATGACTTATTGGCAAGCCAGTCTAGACCAATCTGCCGAGAAACGAAGCAGGCCATATGCTAACTGCTAAACTCAAGTAGACCGAAAGCGCGTAAGGCTTTTTGGTCCTATAGTTGAGACGGTTTATTCTGCCTACCTGCCTACCTGCAGATTCGCCATGATCATAGTCGTGTAAAACTAGGTATATATGAAATGAGTGCTCGTGATACAATGCATAGCAGCACCTGCTCAGTGGAAAGTATGGCTAGGCGTAGATGATGATAACGTGGTTTTGAACTACCTAGGTACATTAGGTAGCTGACGATGAGTTGGGGCTATCATTGAACTGAAAACTGTGAATTGCCATTCGCAATACGTGGCGCATGTTCCATGTGGAGCAGCAGAATCGGTCAATCCTTTTCCTGCTTGACACGTCAATAGTATCATTTTATGAAGGCCGTCTTCTAAGGTTGGAGCAGCTATGTTGATATAATCTTGATAAAAATCCAAATTGAATTTCCTCGTGTCATGTCTCACCTTATGTAAGGTAGCTTGGATACGGGACTTGATTGGTCTCTGGTACTGCCGAGAATGTTCCGAGGGTGCTAACTTAGGAAAGTCAGGTTTCAGGTAGCCGTGGCCAATGACGTCCGCTAAACCACACTGAACCACACCTTGCACGACGACCGACTTTAACCCCTGGAAAGAGCCTCGACGATTTTGGACCACCGGTGATACCGGCGAACTGATGCCCAATTTTTGAACTTTCATACAAAACACATCCTTATCGACGTGTTGAAGAATTCGTTATACATTTGGCTTCTCTACTCAGTATCGCCAACGTCGACATCAAGGTTGGCTGTAAATGGTTACCAGGCGATAAAAACCCTTAGGTTGCTTATACATTCCAGTTCCTCTTTATACCCGCAAACATATGGGTCAACAATACACCCGCGCCCGCCTCATATGCCAATAAAGACAAGTCTTGCCCGAGCGCGCCAGCGGATCCCGTACAAAGAAAGGGCTGCTGCGTCAACGTCCTCTCGTCCTCGTCCTAGTCCCACCAAATTCCGGCATGCTCAAGCTGAGTTAGCTGGTCAGGACAGTCAAGATTTCAACTCACCCACGTCTCGCTCAGCAAGCGACCAAAATCAAGGACCAAACATGATTCCTGACCTATTTACTAGCCTGCCTCCCATCCGGGACACGCTAGCTACCACATCGTCCACGGTACAGGATGACACTGTGGCCGAGTGTCTGCCTTTCTTAGCCGCCGATATTAAGACTGTGCCCTGCAACGAGCACGGTGTACCGCGTCTTGATCGGCAGCGACATATCAAGTTCCTTCGTAAGAACCTAGGCAAACTTCCTGGTAGATTCGTATCCTTGGACGCAAGCAGGCCGTGGCTTCTTTATTGGTGTCTTAATGGCCTGTCCATATTAGGTGTCGATGTCTCTGACTATCGCGACGACCTAATCGAGACCGCTCGCTCTATGCAGAACGACACCGGGGGGTTCGGAGGTGGCATCGGCCACGATTCCCACTTAGCCTGTACATATGCTATGGTCTTGGCGCTGTCCATCGTCGGGGGAAAGAATGCATATGAAGTCATTGACCGTAGAGCGCTTTGGAGATGGCTCTGCACCCTCAAGCAACCGGATGGGGGGTTTCGGATGGCTGTCGGAGGTGAAGTCGACATAAGGCAAGTTGACCTCGGGCCGAACGTGAGATCATGTCTCTAACGACCTTGTTAGGGGCGCGTACTGCGCAGCTGTCTTGATCACACTGCTTAACCTTCCTCTTGATCTATCGCCTGGCTCTCCAGCATGGACAACGGACGGATCAAACCTGTTCACAGGCCTGGGGAGTTATGTACGCCGCTGTAAGGGATTCCAGCAAAGCACCCCCTTTGGCAGACCCATATTGACCATGCAGGCCAAACCTTCGAGGGCGGCATTTCGGCGCAGCCCGACGGCGAAGCGCATGGGGCTTATGCCTTCTGTGCTTTAGGATGTCTCGCGATCCTAGGTGCTCCTCATCGTACTTTTACTAGGTTCGTATCATCTGATTTTCCCTTTGCAGATTCCATGGATGTAAATTGCATAGAGAGCTCCTTCTCATACTAGGCTTTGAGTTTAGTTACCTCGACGTCCCACGACTTATTTCTTGGCTCTCGTCGCGACAATATGCTCCAGAGGGCGGGTATAGTGGCCGCACGAACAAGCTCGTGGACGGTTGCTACAGCCATTGGGTCGGCTGCTGCTGGCCGCTAGTTGAGGCCAGTCTCGCGGGGCCGTCTAGTCTCATGTTCGATGTAAACAAAACGAGGAACCCTGACATCGATTTTCATAATCTTTACAGTCGCGAAGGTCTTATCCGCTACATTCTCTGCTGCGCGCAAGATCAGTCGAAAAGGGGTGGCATGAGGGACAAGCCAAGCAAGTAAGTACAGGAATTCCAGATCGCAAATCTAAGCTAGGTCTAAAACTGCCAAAAAGAACTTCCGATGCGTATCACACATGTTACGTACTCAGCGGCCTTTCATCAGCCCAACACCTCACGCGTTTGCTCGCTTCGGATGGCGAGGGAATGACGACGCATTCGAAATATGACGTCTCGCCGTATACCGGAAGCCCTCAGGTTTATGATGAGGAAGACCGAGTCAACGCAACCGATCCCGTATATTTTATACCTGAGGGGAAACGGAAAGATATCATGTCATATTTCCTGTCGAAACCGGGGTTTTGACCCGCTTGTGGCCGCATACCAAGAGACCATATCCGACACTACGCCGGGCCAATACGAGAAAGGATGAAAATCTTCCTCGCAATCCTGCGATGACTCGAAAATCCCACCCATGATTGTTTTTTCTGGGTGTCAGCATGATGACCTCGCGCGTACCGAGCTATATAGTATATAGCTTAAGTGCTGCGCTTTGTATACGCCCATACTATTACTTACTACCCGTTCGAGACGGGCTGACCCGTGTGTGCCTGCCTAGGTACCCCAGAGGGGGGCATGCCGAACGCGAAGGAATTTGGGCCATGTAATATGGCTGCGCCCCTATCGTTACTGGACGTATGCCTCCGCAGTTACACATCAAGACAGTGCATCGAGAAGCTCGGCAACGAAGATTGGCTCGCCCATTGTACAAGAAGGGACCCGTAGACCTTGACTATACCCTTTTCACACTTTGCTACAGCATGTATTATGCACATCGCAATCAACAGGTAGACCTCTACGGGTAATACAAAGAGCAGGTTCATCGAGAAAAGTTCGCCCGATTGAAGTGAAACAGAACCAGCTGGGGGGGATTCCAATGCATTCGTTACTCTACCATCTCCACCGCATGCGGTCATGCTGTCCAACACGACAAGACGGTACCTTATTCAGCAGGTTTGGACGCAGCAAGGAGCCAACGATGTTCGGCAGGGTGGCGAAACCCTCCTAGAAGCTGGCTTCGACCCGACTTGCTAGGCTCCGGGAAGAACGCCACTGACTTATATTTCAAGTAGTCCAAATCGGAACGGTGACGGCAGACGGCAGCTTCTTGTCAATAGGGGACGAGGAAATCGTACGACGGGCGCCCATTACCCTCAAGCCTGGGGCAACCGCGTTGCAGCGGCAGTGGTAGAAAAGGTGCTCTGCAGAGTTGCATGAGCCTTTGTACGTGCTGATCGACTCAACAGAATCGACAGGTTGGCCACATGGTGTGGTCGTTTCGCATTCCGTCCCTACGCGTACACCCCCATACCACCATGTTTGTACTCATTACGGCCACATTAGGCCTTTGACGTGTCAGTCTCCGTGCTAGCCTCCTGGGTGGCCATGGCCTCAGATGGTAGAACGATCTGTACCGAGCTAAGGCGAGGAGACGTAGTATTTGGCATCATCTCCACTGGTCGCATGTGCTTCACAGATGTAGTAAGATGCTGTGCTACAAGTCCGCACACGCACATGGAAAACTTCTCTCGACTCGAGGGGAGTCGAAGGTTGTCAGACTAGTTCGTCCGACGAAGCACTCAGCTCCCGTGAAAGTCCCGATATAAGGGATATACATCTTCAATATTTGATTTTTCAGTTCTACTACACGGATTGTACGCTGCCGTCCCTTGTCTTGCCTGTTGTTATAGCGCGTACTGATATAACTCGGAAGATGCGAGGGCGACAAGGGCGACAAGGGCGAAGCTAACAGAAAAAGGAGTCGAGATGAGATGGCAGACAAGAAGTACCTCCTCCAAAGTACGTAGCCAGCAGATCTACCTATGCGGCCAAATGCCCCCCCAGCTCCAGGTTGCGTCTTTCGCGTACTGTAAGTTGTAAACAAGGCTTGCTGCACGACATTCGCTTCGCCTGTGGGCCCCCTTTCGGATAACTCGAGTCGCATTTGCTAGCAAGATTGGTTAGCAACTCCGTGAGATAGAATGTATGCTTCCTAAAGAATAAAAAAAAAAAGGCTCTTTAATTTTTGCCTCTGACAAAAAGGCTTCGGAAGGCCGAAAGCGGGCTTCTTTCGCGCGGTCCTTCGCCCCGGGCCCTTGTCTCTCTTACCAGTAACTCGGACGCGATGTCTCAGGGCGGGATGGGATTGCCCGCGCGCGCGGTATGTCTTGCCCTCCTCGAAAAAAAAGTCTCGGATCTGGCAAACACGTTGCATTTCTGACAGGATGACCGTAAATCTACATATGTATGTCTCTCTGGGCAATCACTCCAAAGGTCTCACAGATCAGGTAGGATCGTGAGCCAGCAGCAGCAGCAGCAGCAAAAGCTTTCCCTCGACCGCGTGCGCGGGAAGTGAGATGATGTCGACAACATCCTGAACAAGCGTTAATTTTCTCATCTACTTTCAGAACTAGTACCGGTATGGGTTGTTTAGACGTAATGCAATAGGAAACCAGGGTTGTTCTGTTTCTGTTCCCTTTCGTTCCTCTCTAGTTTGCGTACGGCCGTCGGCTTAATACTGTCTGGCCTCTTTTCTGGCTTCCCATATGTTATTGATTCTCTCTCTTCCTATCAGAACACCGTCTTCCACCGAAAAGAGCACGTCTGGTATCCAAAAGTACTTGCACATGTATACTGCTTAAGTACATGTATATATACCTATTTTTTCCGAGACACTTACATGTAAGTAGTATCGCATTGATCTGCATAGACAATACTACGGGGGTAGGAGTATGCACCAGTTTATAAGAGTTGTACGATATAAAATTATTTAAATATTTATTCTGCTCGCTCTCTCCCCCTATTGCTTGCTTGCTCTCTTCTCTTGTTTCTATAGTCGTAGTATTTGTCTTGGATGGTCCCGTTACTTTGCCGCGGAGCCATGCATTTCCGGAGACTTTTATAGCATTATACATGGATGGGCATTATTATAGCAATATATGCTATGTACGCACGAAGTAGGTAGGTACTTGAAGAACATTGCACTTTGTATCGTGCTTTAGCGTCTTTCTCGTCTGTGGCCTCTATGTGGCCTATGCCTATGTGGGTTCGACGCTGGGTCTGGGCGTCTCCAATGTTGAGAGAGAGAGAGGAAACGTTTCAAAGTGCAAAAGTGCAAAAATGCAAGAAATTAAAAGAAAAACAAAAAGTCCTACCGGCCGCTACATTAAAGTCCGAAAGTGACATGCCGTCGCTTGTGTCGATGGGCAAGGTATCGTGGTATTGTAGCAATCACTACCGTTCCTCCGTCCATCCAGCTACAGCTACGATAATCGTCATGATGAGCGGCATTCCCATTTTCCTCTTCCTCATCATGCAACCCGGGGGCCTGTCCTCGGCCCAGGTCGTGATCGCGTACCGCTACCTCAGTCGCAGGCCTGGCCGCGTTGGATCGACTAGTACCCGTACCCAATCTAACATGCACAGAATAACGTCTATCTTGATTTAATATCAAGCGGCAATGCCAACTCATCATTGCATGAGGTGTTAAACGTCTGTTCTTCGCCTAGTCGCTTCGCCGCTCCCGCACATTAGCGAAGCCCATTGGCCGGATTCTCATAGGCTCTTAAGTGGCTCCTGTCGGTCTTTCGCAGGGTCTTCAATGGCTCTCCAATGACTCTCCAATGACTTCTTAGGGCAGAGACCAGGTTCATTGTTGGACCGGGGTTGCCCAGGCAGGCTAGCCAGTGTTCATGCATCTCATTCTTCCTCACCGACTTGATGGTTCCGACTCCAGCCAGTCAACTATCGTCGACTTGCGTTTGGGCCCCAGAAGGGAAAAAAAGGGGGAGGGGAGGGGGGGGTTTAAAAAAAGGAACAAAAGGAATATTGTCGAAACCTCGACCAGCCTCCGGCCTACTGTACGCCGATAACTCAACAAGCGCCGCCAGACTTTGCCCGCCTCTAACCCTCGCTATCCAATACCGGGCCCAATCGTTCCAATCGTTTTACTGCTAATAGTTGAACTTTTCCTCGACCATTCCAATCGGGTGTCCTGATTCGTCCAACGTTCTTCTGCTTAGCTTACGTTGTCTAATGACTAGACACTTGTGCGAATCGCCCATCGCCATCGGTCCACTATATGTGTACAGCTTTTTTTGTTTTTGTTTTTTTCTCTTCTCGTCTGATGGGATTAATCCAGTGGATTGGCCAATGGATTGGCCAGTGGTTGCGTTCTTAGATCCGGGTCTCCATCCTCACCGTCCAGGACCCCCTCTTCCTCATCTCTCAGGTTCGATCTCCGACTCCTTGTCATGTACATGGATCTATACATACACATACATGATACAGGTGCGCGTACATCAACAGGCAGGCATCGTCGTAGCAGAGACCAGGTAGGTCATGCACGGTACGTGGGGAGGTATCATTATTGCCCTTGGGTCCGTCTAAAGACGCCGTCTTGTAAACCGTACCGGCCTTTTCATTGTTTTGATTGAGTATTGTTGCATTAGCGGCCGCGAGAAGGGATCTTGGAATGGCAGTTTGTTTCTCTTTGTATTTACCTTCCCCTCCAGAACACCCAAACACCCAACCAGGCTCATCCCTTCTCTTGTGCCCCCCCCCTTCTAGAGGAGACGTGACTGGCCCCGGGTCCCCCAGTGGGCGAATCTCGAAGCTCGTGTGTGTATTTCTCCCTCTCGAGTTGCAGTTCCGCCCAGGTCGTGGATTGGCCGCAGACAGCTGGTTCTGGTTCTGGTTCTGGTTCCAGTTCCATTTCGCCACTTCCATATGCTTACCTCTGCATATACGTCTCTTTTTTTCTTCTCTCTTTTTCTCTCTTTTACCCAGCTGGCTCCATTGTCGGACAGGGTTATGGAGAAAAAACTCGGAGGTGGACGGCGGTACCACATTCTGCCAAAAGGAGTACGGCCAGACTTATCAGAGATGATCGTCTAAGGGAATGCATACCCCATGTGTTGCGGTGGAGTTGCCTAGTCTCTCGAAGTTTTATCAACTGGCAACGACACGCGCCAGCACAGCAAGATGGGGTCACACTCTTCAAGAGCCGCATCTTCACCTGCGTCTATCGACCTGGTTCCCTTCCGTGCCATTGCCCCTTCGGCCTTGTCTGTTTAATTGCGTCTTTCCAGATCCCTGCCCCGCACTAACAACTCAATTCTGCAATAAAGCACACATGTCTCGCCGTCGATGGCTCGTCTCTCTGCACCGCAGCCCTGAATACGTAGCCTAACCTCCCCCTTCTTCAACACCACCACAACCACACCCTCGGTCTTGTAGTACAGACACTCGTCAACGACTCAGTGCTGCCCTACCGATCCCGTCTTGACACTCCCTCGTACCCGTTGGGCTTGACTGCATAAACTCGTCAAGGCGTCCGGAACTCCATCCCGTGTCTGCTTACGGGCACCGTCTCTCGGGATTTCCCTACGTACACCCGACCGACCTGTGGTGGGGGTGTTTCTAGGTTTTCTAGGCTTTCAAAATACCACCCTGCTTGGTTCTTCTGACGAGTTCTGGGCCGTTGTGCTGTCAGCAATATGGGAGGATTCTACATGCAGTATCTCGAGAGTAAGTTTGCCTTGTTTTTCAACGCCCGACGGCTGTCGTCTCCAACCCCACGATGATGTGCGCCTGCGCGGTGGGGCGCTGGACAGCGAAGGGGTTCGTCTCACACGTGGTCAATTCCAACCCCTGCGTCGAAGGCGCGACGCCGCAGGAATCTCGAACCCCATGCTGTCAGTTCGTTCGAGCGCCACGTCCCCGGGAATGGATGGATTGGACGTCCATGTCCGATCTGGGGAAGCGTTCGCGATCAGGTTGCCTTGCATTGCCATGCCGTATGCTCGATCTTCCGTCGCGTCATCGGGGCTGCATACATGGGGCGTCGTTGGCATCGAATAGGGATTGTTCCAGATCGTTCCAGGATCAGCGAGCTAACTTGACATCCGATAGGCTTGTGTCGTCGTCGTGGGTGGCGAGACCCTTCGTACGAGTGTTACAGAGATCCTAGTGGCTATACGTGCCTGGTCCTGGTCAATGGACGCGAGTACCAGACTGACCTCGCGTACGAATCGGATCACCTTGCTCAGGAGAACGCCGCCATGAGAGCCTTCATGGTGTGCCGGAATTTTTCTGTCAACGGAGGCATGCTTGCCCGCAATGGGATCGTCCAGGGTCTTCCAGCCAATGACTCGGGCAGACGCAAGAAATCCCGCCACGCTTCTTCGAGCCACGGCCACGGCCAGAAGGAGAGCCGCCATAGGTCTGGGCATCATTCGAGCAGCAGCTCGACCGCATCCTTCGAGTGAGGGGACGACTGGCCATCCCGGTCTCCCCCGTGGGACCGCGGCCAAGCAAAGATCATCGGCTAATTTTTCAACCAATGAATGCAAGCAAGACAGCGAAGAGACGTCAAAGTTTGATGATGATATATATACACTTGGTGAAGCTTCACAGCTTATCCTCAGGCATATTCCGCGGAATACCCCACTCAGCATACCCTGACGAGAGAAGGAGAGACAAAAGTTTGCATACATCGAACGAATTACGATTTTTTTACGAAGAACTTGACGACTTTATGAGACAAACCCCTACTAATGGATATTTCGTACCACGATCACGGGAGAGAGAGAGGCTTTTTACGGTTTTGATACGTTTTTCTTTACTTTTCTTTTTCTAAAAAAAAAGATTTTGACGAACCCTCCCTTTTTTCACGGCCTGTGGGAATTAACAGAACCAGGCCGGTTCAAGGGAAACGGATTCTATTGGAGGCAACTCTGCTGTTTAGCGAAACCCGCTCTTTGGTGCCATTATTGCCAATCCCATCTGCGGCTCCAGCGCTTTCTCCAATGCCATGGTGGCTTGGCTTTACGGACTCGGGTTATCTCGAGGTAGACTTCTTTTTGAACACTTGAGGACTGTTCGTGTTGCCAAAGTGGACGAGGCACATGTCCTGCTCGTTGCATTTTGGCAAATCCTGTTGGCATTCACTACACCCCCCTTTACCGGACAGCGGGATGTGAACCGGCCGAATCTAGAGCTGGGACGAACGAGAAATGAGTAAAAATTCGGGAGGAAAAACGGATGCGGTGGAAAAAAAACAAGAGAGGCATCGTTTTCGGGTGGGCGCCTTTATTATTTTTATATTCCTTCTCTCAGCGAGCGATTAAAGACGGGAGGGTTCTTCTGCTTGGAAGTTGATAAAATTACGATCTCAAAGGCCTAGATAGATGACGACGACGTTCACGATACTTACGAAGAATCGAATTTACGACTTTCACGACATGACGAATATCATGGTCGTACTCGACACGATTTTATTATCTAGCAGCTAGTTGACATCAAGTGAAAATCGCTGTGACATGTATCCTTTAATGCGAGGTTGGAGAGGCCCGAGTAAGAGATATCTAATCGTAACAAGATTCTTAGCTCCGCACAAAGTAGAGATAGACGCATTTTCACAATCGTCAACCCGTAGAAACAAAATCAATAGCCTACGCCAACAGTGACGATAGGCAAACAGACGGGATGTAAGAGTGAAGTTAAGACGGTCAGGTGAAATCCCAAATGTCATGGGAACGGAAGAATAAATCTAAAAAAAGACAAACCGGGCCACCCCACGGATCAACATCCCCAACTTTTTTTCCCCGAGTCGCTGTCCCAGACGATCTTGACGCCTTGAGGGGGGGGTTAAGACCGCGGTCGGGACTCGGGAGGGCGAGTGGACATGCGCTATTCCACCCACCCCTTGTGCCCTTGTGCCTGTTCCTGTGACAGGCACAGGAAACCTGCAGGGCGTGACACAGCAGGTGCTAATATGGGACGGGAGAACCAAGGTCGCTGCAGATAAGTCATGTAGGTAAGGGTAAGGTTAGGATTATGTATGTGCGTAATGTGCGTGTGTGTGTGTGTGCTGTGCGAATGCCGAATGCCTGTACATATGATGTAGGCGAGGCAGCTCTATGCTACCCTCGGTCTGTTCCTACATTTGTTTTTCTGTCGCACATACATGAATTCCTCTGTCGTGGATCATGTACGTACTCGGAAGTTGGTAACGTCTTATCATGACCACCATACCACCATATGACGGATGTTTTCTTACGATTACCTTTGTTAAGCCACCGCCATTCCGAGAAAGGGGATGTTCGGGGGCGGAAATTATTGATGCTCCCATCTGTCCTCTTACATGCCGTTAGAGATGGTGTGTGGAATGATTCGAGAAAGAAAGTGAAAATGGGACAACTCGTATTGGTGATATATATTTATGTAAAGGGTGTAGCGCCATTCGCTTTACGTCGTGTTGGTGAAAAGCCTATGAAGGCACACCACCAATACGAGGGCGGTCAAACTTCGCTCTAGGTACGTAGCCGGTATAAGTCTGTACTGCGCAGTAAATCCGTAGCCTCGTCACATTGAGGGAAGAACTCGATGAGTTGAATAGAACTGACAGATGAAGGTATTCCCTCCCGGTTCGACAGCGGGATTGAAATTATGTCATTTCCGATGAAAATAAAAAAGGAGCTCTATGCATGAAATAGAAAGCTCATCTCGTTACCTCGTACGGGAAGCTGGGTGCGTGGGGTATCTAACTCGTATGATTGGTGTGATTGGGTCCCGAGATTTGGTTAGGAAGCCTGGAAGCGTAACTGCCACAGGGCTGGTCCGTGCCTTGTAAGTTGCCTGGCCCAGAGTCACGTGAGCAGAAGGCTCTGGCAGCATGCAGAGTAAAATCAGGTGGCCCAAAAAGTCGACAGATGGAACCAGGGGTTACTGGGTTGGGATGTAGGAGCGGGTCCCGCTAATTTCAAGCGTCCACTGGCGCGACATGCTACCTAATGACACCTAAAATAAGAATAAAGGGGGCATTCGTAAACTGATCAACCTCTTCGTTCGATTTTTGCGACAACCACCATCGAAAAAACGTCCTAGGTGTCCTCAAGATACTGTCCTCTTTTTTAATCTCTACTCACTATTTCACCATCTTTGAGAGTTTCGAGCTCCCGTCTCTAGTAAACAAAAGTAAACAGCCCTGTTCACTTCGCGATCCGGTATTGAGCCAATCACCTGCCACACCGACTTCCTTTAACCTCGCAGTCAGACCACCGTCGTTCGTTTCTTTGACTACAAGGCCGCCCAGCAGCAGGAGCGCGACTCTACACATTCACTACAGCACTCAATCATAATCAGTCCTCGTTACTCAACGCCAATATGAAGGGTAAGCATTTCCGAAGAAGAACCCGCCGTACAGGCTACAGGACAGCTAGCTAACGTTGCCCCTATTCAACAGCCCTCATTCTTGTCGGTGGCTTTGGCACGCGTCTGCGGCCCTTGGTACGTGAACCAAACCGATCCTACGAACAATCAAATCGAGAGATGCGGTTGTCTTAAACTTGGTTTCAAAAGCTAATTCTAGTTATGCAGACCCTTACCATGCCCAAGCCTCTAGTCGAATTCGCGAACAAGCCCATGATTCTTCACCAGATCGAGGCCTTGGCCGCTGTTGGTGTTACCGATGTTGTCCTCGCTGTCAACTACCGACCTGAGATTATGGAGAGAGTCTTAAAAGAGGTTAGTAGCTAAACCCAAAACAATACCTACATATGCCCCCTTTTGTCCTCAGCTGACACTCTGGTTTGTGTAGTATGAGGCTACTCTTGGTGTTAAGATTCACTTTTCTCTCGAAAACGAGCCCCTTGGCACGGCCGGTCCCCTGAAGCTCGCAGAAGAGATTCTTGCCAAGGATGATTCTCCTTTCTTCGTGTTGAACTCCGATGTCACTTGCGAATTCCCCTTCCAGCAACTCGCCGAGTTCCACAAGGCCCACGGCGACGAGGGCACTATTGTTGTCACCAAGGTAGAAGAGCCCTCGAAATACGGTGTCATCGTCCACAAGCCGAACCACCCTACGCGAATTGACCGATTCGTCGAGAAGCCTGTCGAATTCGTCGGCAACCGAATCAATGCCGGTCTTTACATGCTGAACACGTCGGTGCTCCAACGTATCGAAAAGAACCGTCCTACCTCTATCGAGCAGGAGACTTTCCCGGCTATCGTTCGCGACGGCCAATTGCACTCTTTCGACCTCGAGGGATTCTGGATGGATGTCGGTCAGCCCAAGGACTTCCTAACAGGTACCTGCCTCTACCTCTCTTCCTTGTCAAAGAAGCAGCCTCACCTGCTTGTTTCGCCGTCAGAGAGCTATGTCCACGGCGGCAACGTCATGATTGACGAGACCGCTAAGATCGGCAAGAACTGCCGCATCGGGCCCAACGTGGTTATTGGAAAGGGTGTCGTAATTGGTGATGGTGTGCGATTGCAACGATGCACTCTCCTCCCGGGATCCAAGGTCAAGGACCACGCGTGGATCAAGAGCACCATCGTCGGCTGGAACAGCACCGTCGGAAAATGGGCTCGTCTCGAGAATGTAACGGTCCTCGGCGACGATGTCACGATCGGTGATGAAATCTACGTCAACGGTGGCAGCGTGCTCCCGCATAAGAGCATCAAGGCCAACGTCGATGTGCCTGCTATTATCATGTAAATGACTCGGGCGTCAATGTTGCGCTCCCCGGTCAGCCGCCCTTTCAGTCTTCGACGCTTCTTCGTGTGTATATCTTGCACCTGTTCACCCGTACGAACTCATAATACCTTGATGGTTTCCGCCCACGGTCTTAGGGGCACACTCTCTTCTCAGCATTTCACTTTGAATTTTCAAAAACAGGATGGCGTTCTGGTCGGCATGCCGTGATAGACAACGACCGCTTTCTCAGGACCTTGGTCAAAGAATTTTCACAGGGCTTACTTCAGGGGTGATATGATTCGTCATCATACACCTTCGTCTACCCTTACTCGATGTGGAGATGTTCTCTTCTAGAGCAGATGAACCTTCACACGGGCAAAGAAAACCTCGCGAGCATCCGCTGATCCCTGGTACGGTCTATACGAGGCTTATATACAAAAATCAAAAGACGAAATTTTCGTGTCTACGAAGGCAAGATGTGGATTGTGAGGGCTGGCATTCCTAGGAGGCTTGTCTCTTCTGGGAAATTTTTCGCATGAGAACAAACGAGCATATGGCGGATAAGCACGATCGCGGTTTCTCTTTTCTAGTTATTCTGCATCGATTTGACTTGACGTGAGCAAGCAAGATCCGAAGGAAGGAGGAAAGATCAGGAGGGCCCGGCTAGTCTATATCCTGTTTCTCCGGGGAGGGTGAGGATGGTGGTTAGGATGAGGATTCTAATGGCATCTGGCATCGAAGGAGACGGCCGCCCCCTTAGATGATAGCAAAGAGCAATTTAAGATAATGATCAATGAACGTGTATTTGTTAATTATGTGTTGCGATCGTAATGTATTATATATCCTAGGTCTCTAAAAGATACCTGAGTAAGGCAAGACACTACATGTACATATTTGAAGAGTTTCCCCCCACGGGGCATACGTATCATTTCTCCACGATCCACTCGTGCGATATTTCGCCCGTTTTCGCTTCTTCGTCGCATTGGACATACTGCTCGGTCGTAATTCGGGCCGGCGGTGACGGGCAAGTCTGGTTCGGTTAGGTACGACAGCCATTGAGTATCTAGGCAGGTGTAAGGGTATGAGAGGTGGTAAATACCGAAAGTAGATAATAAATAAACGAGGTCAATTCTACCTACTCCACCAGGTTGGTTGGTAGGCGTAGCAGAACATTGGAACCATTCATCGGTAAGTCAAAGTCACACGTAAAATCTGCGACTCGTCAGTCCATGGTATCTACACTGCTCGATCGGACCGGATCGGTGGCAAGACGAGAACGCCTTAGGTATCTATACGCACGGGACACAAGCCACACAGACAGTGTCGAGTGCGTCTCCGCGGCCGGGTTACCGTTCCAAGGCAGCGGTGAAACAAGCAGACGCGGCCGCATCGCGGGAGGAGCATGAAATACAAAACGTAGAACCCAATCGGATGCGGGCGAGCGGATATATATATGCAGAGATATGGAGCCTCGTTGTAAAATGCAAACAAGTAAACGCTACCCATTGATTGGGAAAAAAAAAAGACTATCATTACTACTAATGTACCACTGCTGGTTATTGCTTGTATCCCCGTCCCGTTGATTGCTACGCTATGTTGTGTTAGGCCGTGTCGGTTGCCCTGTGCTGATCTCCTCTCCTCCTGGTGATCCATGCTTACATATGTAAGGTACTGTGCTTTCGAGACCTACCTTACATATGCAGCATGCTTAATGGAACTCCCCTCCCTCCTCCCCCCAGCAGAGGTGGCTAACGTAAGAGGGAGAAGGGGAAAAGGCGTAAAGAGGGTCGCTGCGCTTTGCCTTTTGCTCGCGCTTCTTCGTTACTATCCCAATTACAATGGGCGGTTCCTCCATGGTTCCCAATACCGCCGATTATCAGGTTAAACCAAAAGACACTTCCCGCTATCCAATAAAGACATAATGGATTGATGAATGAAAGAATAGATTCGCTTCCACTTCTGGACTCACAACGTCGGTTGCCGCAATATGTCGGGCCTAGCGGATTGATCTTCGTCGTCCAAGTGGTCGTCCCGCACCCATCCTCGGCTCATGTCTACGGCTCGCTCCCAATGTCGGTACATTCGCTGGGCCTTCTTACGGTCCACGTGAGGCTCGAAGACCCTGCGACCGGCCTTCTTGCGAGTGAGCTCAGTCAGCTGGTCGAAGTCGGTCCAGCAGCCCTCGACAGCTAGACCGGCGGCGATGGCAGCGCCTAGGGCTGTCGTCTCTCGCATAGCTGGGCGCTCTACGCGAATTCCGCTAATGTCGGCCTGGGTCTGCATCGTCAGGTCTGAATTCGACATTCCACCGTCAACGGCGAGGGTCTGGAGGTAGTGCTTCGAGTCCTTCTCCATTGCTTCTAGAATGGCGCGCGTCTGGAAACACGTTGCTTCAAGAGTCGCACGGGCGATGTGACCTCTCTGCGTGTGTTGCGTAATGCCAACTGCGGTAAATTAGCAACTTGTCCCATAGAATCTTGGGTATCGACCGCTTACAGATAGTGCCCTTGGCGTCGTCGATCCAATACGGCGCGAACAGACCGCTAAACGCTGTGACAAATACAACTCCGCCGTTATCGTGTACGGTCTCGGCCAATTCGCCGACCTTTGTCGAATCCCTGATAAATCCTAAATTGTTCATCAAGAACTTAACACCAGACCCGCCCACGGCTACACTACCCTCGAGGGCGTACACCGGTTTCCGGCCCTTGCCGAAGTCGAATGCGACCGTGGCCAGTAGACCGTACTTGGAAAGGACGGGTTTGTCACCACAATTATACAGCAAGAAACATCCGGTACCATACGTGTTCTTGGCCTGGCCCGGTTTAAAGCCGCATTGGCCGACCAGTGCGCTAGACTGGTCACCCAAGCAGCCGGCAATCCTTACTCCGGACAGGGCGCCGCTGGCGATCTTCCCAAAGGCTTCCGGGTCGGACGAGGGCACGATCTTGGGCAGTGTACACTTCGCCCTGTCGATGCCAAAGAAGTTGAGCAACCGTTCATCGTACTGCAGGGTGTGCAAGTTCATAAACATGGTCCTACTCGCGTTGGTGGTGTCTGTGACGTGGACGTTGTTCTCAATACCGTTCAGGCGGTAAATCAGCCAGCTATCTACGGTGCCGAAGGCGAGACGGCTGTCCTCGTAGGCCTGTCTCACAGTGAGGTTGTTTTGCAACAGCCAAACTAGTTTTACGCTGGAGGGATACGTGCTAAGGGGCAGGCCGCAGAGTTCGGGGATCTTGTGGGCGCCTGGATAATTCTTCAAGTCTCGAACGATGTCCTTGGTTCGCGTGTCGGGCCATACAACAGCTTTGCACAACGGCTCGCCGGTTACTTTGTCCCAACATACCGTGGTCTCCCGCTGGTTCGTGATACCTATTGCTTTGACCTGGGACTTGGAATAACCTTTGTAGGTAAATTGCTCCATTGCCCTCTCGATACATGACTCGACAGAGCTGAGCAGTTCATAAGCATCATGTTCGTGCCAACTGTGGTGGAGGATCGTGCTGTTAGCTTATCATAACCATTATAGGAAAGCGGGTGACATGGGGGTGCTCAGAGAGTTGACGTCAGAACATACCCCGACTCTGGATAGAGGTTTTCGAACTCAATTTGATGGCTAGCAACTGGGTCCATAAATCGGTTGAAAATCAAAAACCGCGACGACGTGGTGCCCTGATCTATACTGCCGATAAACCATTCGTTCTGGCGATGGTTCCCGTTGGTATGACCGTTTACGCCGTTGGTGAGGCCGTTATGCAACAGGCTCTTCCACAAGCCATTGGACTTGGGCTGGTCGTTGGTGCCATTAGTGCCGTTGGTACCATTGGTACTGTTCGTGCCGTTGACACCATTCGTACCATTGGTATGGTGTGTGCCATTGACACCGTTCGTGCCGTTAACGCCGTTCGTGCCGTTGACGCCGTTGGTAGCGGCGCCGTTGGTGTGAGATTCTCCCATTGCGCCCCGGTCGCTGTGAATGGCAAGTCTGGAAGCAGCTTGGGTTGAAAGAATTGGTGATGCTCGTCTGCGGGAAACCACTCGAGGGAATTTAGCCTTATCCTAGCAAACAGGATGGAGATGACGTGTCGGCTGAAAGGATGCCGAGGTGTTGGCTACTATATGAATGCGCTTGGCAAGGGGGGGTTGAGTTTGCGACGGAGGGGGATGAAAGGACGCAAGAAGTTGGTGGTGATACAAGAGGATGTGATGCAAACTAGGAGGGTTTGTACGGGAGAAAGAGGAGAGAAAGGAGAAAGAATTAATGGAGGTGTAGGATGTGGCGGTGATGTTCATGTTGATGACTATGTGCAGGTGGGTAGTAGATCGCACACAATGTCGCGCTACGTATGTAGATATTGTACCGATCTCAACCGGCTGAAGCTTGCATGAGCATGAGGGAACAAAAATACCTTATGGCTTATGCAAAATGCAGCCAGGAATGCAAGGTAGAGCAGGGGTAAGAGCCGCTGCACCGTGTCTCTGGGCTTGTCTGGAGATTGGAGACTGGGGACTGGAGAGAAACACCAGCATACGTAAAGTTGGTAAGACTCGTGGAGAGTGGGGAGTCTGGGAGAGTTCAAGAAACTTTGCGGGGAACGTCATTGGATCTTGCACCTTGCACCTTGCACCTTGCAAATCCTTAGGTACTCATCAAAGAAAGAAAAAAAAAAAGGACGCGACTGACAATTCTAGGCAAAGCATCCTCGGCTTGTCGTCTTCAGTCTAGCTTACCCTAATAACCTACATACCTACAATGTAGGTATGTATGGAGTAAAAAGCCTAGGCCTTACGGAGTTCTTTTTTTCTTTCTCCACTTTCCCGAACCAATCCCCAATGTGGTAAAGGATTGGTGGAACATTTCCTTACCAGGGGGAGGCTCCCATTTGTTGCTTGCACAAAGCTGCACGCATCATTGCAGAGGGGTTTCTTGACGCACTATGGAAATTTGGAATCCATTTCTTAAAACTAGACCCGAATTCATCATTCATCAGCCCCTCTATTACTTAGGTACTCATTGGTTTTGGTTTTGGTTTTGGTTTTTCTCCCCCTTCCCCATTCACGTGTATTAGCTCAGATTGCTCCATTTAGGGCATTTTCTTCGAGCCATTGAGCCATTCTCGTGAACAGTGCTGTCTTACGCACACAATCAAGCCAAGCTTGATTGCCAGTCAGCCAGTTTGCCAGGTGACTTTTAGTTCGCTTTTTTCTTTGCCCCTAAGCGCCCGAGATCCAAGATCCAAGATCCATTGGGACCTCTTTCGCCTCCGAACCCGCAAGTGCCGCCCCCCCTTGAAAACCCTAGGATGCGGTCAAGCGACCAATTTCTCAAACTTGACGATCTTTCTACACGAGGGACCACTTCACGATAATCACTCGCGCGTGACAGGAGTTGCAGGTCCTAGGTCGTGAGCAAGGCGCGGGCAGTGCGGGTTACTCATTATAATGTGGACTCCCAAGGGCCACGTATCTACCTAATCTGTCTTGCGCGCAGTTTACGTCAACGATCTTTTTTTAATCGATCCTTTTGTTCTACCCACTGCTCCCTCTCTTCTCCCCGCCCCCCATACGTCCCCCGTCCCCCGTCTGCCCGTATGCCCGTCTCCCTTTTCCAACCTCCTTTCCTTTCTTTATTACTCCGTCTCCATAGAACTAGTTCCAGATCTCGTCTCCCACCCATCTAGCTTATCAATGCGGTATTTACCCTCCCCTGACATGGCTGACATGGCAGAATCCCCGTAGATATGCCCAATTACCAATCTTGTCAGGCTTGGAGGATCATACCCGGCGCTCCGATCAGCCTCACGTCCAAGAAGGGTATCCCGAGGGCAGAATTGTTCCCAATATCATGTGTCCTGCCGCTTGCAGCGAACCTAACACCGGCCAATTGTGGACTCCCTGGCATCGGGAGATCGACTGCCAAATTTCCATTCCGGGCTCTCATGTGGGGCCGTTTAGATACCGAGCCCCGGCCATTGCCCACCGCTTGTCGTCTTATGTCGTCTTAGTTCTTGGGGGGCGACGGAGCAAACGCCCCTACTACGTAGATCTCGCCTCATGCAGTTCCCGGACTTGCTGCCCATTAGATAACGCCCATAATAGTCCTCTTCGGGATATATATTGTGCATGCCCACAGTTTTTTTCTTTTACTCCCTTGTTCCTGGGAGCTCCTAGCACGGCTGACGAAAAAGATTGCCGGGCAATTTAAATTCCTTGTGCTGTTTCAGAGTACAGGGCCAGGCTAAGACGGCTGTGCTGCAAAAATGGCTCGTGCATGTTGGTGGCGACCGACGTCGTTTTCGGATCAGTTCTAAGAAAAAAAGAGAGTAGCGGTAGGGACCAAGGGGGGACCAAGGGGACCAAGGGACCAGCGGTTGCGGCCATGTGCAAAACGTGGGATGGCACTTACACATGGTGCTTTTTTCCTTGAAAATTGGAGCACCAGCACATGTTCTGGGCCATTCTGATACAGCGCAGGGTCGCACCGAGGCCGCAGTGTGCGAGCGTCGGTGCAGAGAACTGGTGGTCAGCTGCCTCGCCGTCCCACTTCACGATGCACCAGAAAAGTCCGACGAAGGTTTCACCGCACAACTTTTGCGAGAAGATTACGCACCCCCTTTCGCTCGCGTTAGATTTATTGAGGTTTTCTCGGATGATGGCTTGCGTCGTGTCAACCCTCCCTGTCTGCGGAAGCAACAACGACACCCCTTACCTCTCGTCCGCATAATCACCTATTATCAAGGTCGGCTATGTTCACGATGCTTCACTTTTCGTCTTGGTATTGCCTTGCCATACGTGTGCATGATACCTTATCAGCAGTAAGCAGGCAAAGATCAACACCAATCAAAACTTAAGATTGATGTGTAACCTTTGGGACTCAAATATGATTGGTTACTCTTTATTATAAATAGAAAATGTAACTTGTTCGTAGTTACGAAGACAATATGGAGTTATTAATTGTAGTATATTACTAACTAAACATTGGGCAGCTCTTTTTGCTATTTGGCGATTTTTGGGCAATTGTTTGTCAGTGGCTTTTCTAGCAAACCATTCCCTTCCCAAGACCTAACGGGACCTTGCAGCCAATGTCTCAGTAGCAATGCAGTCAGCAAATATAGAATCGGTGTGCTTATCTTCCAATAGTTGTATTTTTGTTGCTATCATGAGACAGGAACGGGATCTGATAACTGATGAGTTATAATTAACTCTCCAAATACCAAGTGCGAAGTCGGAATTAACGTAGGCAAGGTGCCATCGTGGTGCAATCCATGGGTTTCCCACGGTTGGTCTTCTGGATGCCTGCTACCTAACTCCTAGTAAGCCATGTTCGAGATCGTCTATCTTAATCAACGCTTCCGGGCATTGGATCGGGTGCAACAAGCGCCATTCCAAGGTCAATCTGTCTTTCTCGTATTTCAGATAAGAAAAGAAAAGACATCATAAGAATGAAAGGAAGACAGGTTCGTAAAACAACGCAAAGCGGTGTATTCATGCATGTCTCATCCGAATCGGTTCAGAAGTACATTCCGCAGCCATTGGAAGTTGTCAATTCGTCAGGAGTGCTTATGGCTTTCCTTGGACCTTTTGGTCTCTTCAAACTTGGTGTTGTCGGGTGGGTCATTCAGAGGCTAGAAAGTAGCCGTAGCCTAGCCCCGTACCTGAGTTCGGAGGCCGAAAAGATACCGCAATTACCTTAGGTAGGGAACTATTGCATGGTGAACATGTGGGTGTATTTGTTATTATGGGATGATGCTCGCTGGCATGGCTTATTAATTTGTTTATTTTTATAGTTAAAGGACTCTCGAGTTGAGCCGAGTAGTGCTGCCCAGAGGGGTTGTGCATGAGAGCTGTTCAAGAGACCAGTCTAGGAAATTGAATCCGGCATTCAGTCTGGAAAATAAATATTTTTAAACTCAAAGCATTTTAAGTATGAAATAGGATGGTTTGAGTTGAGAGTTCAAGTTGCTACCTATTATATAGTTAGCGAGTAATAGCTAAATACTACATCAAAGAAAGGAGGGCGGTATGATAAACTATAATCGGTGGACAAACGGTACCTAATTTATGACTCCTCTAGTTAGTTACCAGTTTGATGCAGTTTTAGTGTAACATGACTATCAGTTGTTACACTAGATAGCTTCCCGAGCGACTTTCTACAATGCCGACGTTAACCACGTTGTAACACGAAATTAGGGGACGATCCCTTGATCTTGATTCCTAAGATTCTAGATTTACATTTACATTTACATCGCAGCTCCGGACAAGGGGTGTTGCGTTCTTAAAGCCTGCCTAGGTATCTACTAGACATCAACTTAACAACCACAAACATGGTGAGTATTGAGGTCTCAGCATGACTTTGGCATTGCATATGGGTTAGCTGCAGAATCAACTGCAATCAATTGTCCCCGAAACGAGCAATAAGAAAGAGATAAAGTATTGAATTCTATTTATCTACGAAGACATGACTGCTATAATAATTTTGCTCACTTAATCGTGACGAACGCGAATATCCAACGCTCAACATCGGAATATAGGTGCGACACGGGCAACTTTCCAACGTAATTCTCGATATCTTGGAAACCATGGCGCACTGGATAACCATAAATGGCTGGGACTGAACATGAAAAGAACCGATCCTACGACTTGGAGGAACGTGGGGGTTAGAGAAGGAGGCGGGCACTGCTGAGAAAAGCCATGTGCAGAAACAATGCGGTCGAAACAGTTCTCGGTAGCGATCGCCAATGTAGTTCAACACAGGAAACCGGTATTGCCATCTGCCGAGGTGTCCCATGTCTGACGGGCCGCACCACCCCCGATTACTGCCCGATACCTAGCAGGACCAGGTTCGCCACGTTCATGACGACGAGGATCAGCCAGATGATGCCGGCCAGGACCGAAATGTACCAAGGATTCCCCATGCGGACGAGGTTGCCCCTGCTCGGGAGGCCGAGTTCGTTGCCGTCGTTGGCGTTGTTGAGGCCGAGGGCGACGCCGTTGATGATGAAGGCATCTTTGCCCTCGGTCTTGTAGCTCGCGCGGCCGGGCTGCGCGGTCATGTACTTGTCGAAGCAGGTGAACCAGATGAGGGGGGCGGTGACAAAGGGCAGGACGACACTAAGAGCGACCTGGGAGCCGTTGAGGGCGGCGTTGAGCTTGTCGCGACCGGCGGCGCCGGCGATGATGATGCTAGGCGTAATGGAGATGGCGCGGGTGACAAGGCGGCGCAACCACGGCTGGATCTTCCACTTGAGCGCGCCCTCGCAGATCATCTGCCCCGAGATCGTGCACACGATGCCGGCCGACACGCCCGAGAACAGCAGCGCCAGCGCGAAGATGGTGCCGGCCGCCGGGCTGATGCTCGCCGAGAGCAGGTCGTGGATCCCGAAGATGTCGGCCTCGAGCGCGTCCGGGTTGTTGTAGAGGCTGGCGCCCGCCACGATCAGGATTGCGCTGTTCACGAAGAGCGCGAACGAAAACAGAGATAAAGCCACCTCGGCGTACGAGTACTTCAGCGAGTGCTTGATTGCCGAAAGGCTGGGCACGTAGTGGATCTTCTCGCCTTCTTTGCCGTCCCTGGTGCTGCTAGTCGCGGATGCAGGCTCCAGCGGAAGCAGGCCGCTCTTCTCATCGAAGTCTTTGAGACGACTCTGCACTATGCCGGATCCTAGGTATAATGAATGGGGCATCACCTATGATTGCTGCATTAGTGGTTATGTCTAGGGATAAGATCGAGAGCACAGGAAAAGCTGACAAATAGAAGATATCACATAAGAGCTAGGGACAGTAGTAACTGAACATACCGTGGCACCTAGGATACCGCAAGCCTGGAACAAACCGGAGGACTGGGCAATGGAGTCGTTTGGGACGTAACCCAGGAAGACCTCCCCGGCGGTCGTGCCTTCTATAAGTGAGAGCTGAATACAAAAGCAGACCACGACAGCCATGACGAGGAGCATGACAAAGAACTCAAACATGCGAAGTCCCCTCATCGAGCCATCCGGCTTGTAGAAGAAGAGGATAACCATGACATCGAGGATCGATATAGCGCAGCCAGCCACAAGAGGTAGCTTAGGGATGAGAAGGTTCAATCCAATGGCCGTACCAATGACCTGTCTGAAGTTAGCTACCATGCACCGTACTTGGTTCACTTTGAGGGTATGCTTCCTTACCTCAGCTATGTCCGTTGCGATAATGGCCGCTTCGGCCATGACATACAAGAAGTAATTGAGCCATCTGGGCAGATACGCCCGGCATGCCTCGGCCAGATTGAGTCCCGTGACGGTCCCCAGCTTGATGGAGAGGCATTGGAGGAAGATGGCGAACAGGTTGCTCATTAAGATAATAAATAGCAGCCGAAATTGGTTTTCAGCGCCGGCGCTGATGTCGGTAGAGTAATTACCGGGATCGACTGCGGAGGTGGATATAAGTCAGTAGCTGAGGTATGACAGCATTGCCCCGTGAATATATGGGGGATACGTACTATACGCTACCGCGACAAGAAAGCCGGGCCCGACAAACTTGCCAAAGGTGAAGATTGTATGTTTAATCTCCTGTAGGCGGGACTTCTGGCGAGATACAATGGAGTCATTGTCAGGCGCCGCATTGAAGCCTCCGTCTACATGGAAGGTTGCCCTTCCGGGGTTCTGACCAATAGTATGATACGGAATGGTCAGATTTTGCGCTGCGGCGCCACCATCCGGGTCCTCTTCGACAGAGGGCGGGATGTTATCTGCAACAGGCTGTCCTGAGTTATCAAGACTCCTCGCATCCCTGCCTCTCTGCTCTCTGGAATTCGCAATGCCGTTGAGGTCTTGGTTAGTCACGAGATCGTTCGAGAAGGCGTTGGGACTCTGGTTGAGCCCATCGCCTTCGTACGGCTCGTCAGTCCTCGAAGTTTGGTTCATGGTCGAACCGGCCCAGAAAAAAAAGGACCTAAAGAACTTTTCTTCCCTCCTTCTTTTTGTACGTAAACGTTCCTCTTATGTTATGCAAAAATGAGGGGTCCTACAGAAAAAGAGAACCGAAAAATCAAACTCTCTGGCGCTGAGGCCGGTTGATATGCGTACGGGGACGGGTTAGGAACGGTTATCGGAAGAGAAGCGCAAAAGGGCATGTGGAAGACAGCTCTATAAGAACTGATTCGTCGACGATTCGATTCGCTTGCCTTGAACCGCAGCATCAGGGGGGTCTCCACTACGTACCCTACCCCGGAATTTAGCGTATGAGTACCTCACTAAGTCTTGACATGGTGGGCTCATACTCACGTACACTTGCAGCTGTTACCATTCTAGCCCCTGTATGGGTCCGATGCATCATCGACAGAATCACGAATTCTTCCGTATCACGGTGTGAATCCGGCACGGATTATCCGAGAGCATGCCGGGACCTATTGTGATTCCCTCGGTAGATTTTATTCTATGGGTAAAGAGGGCAACTTGAAAACCAACGTAGATCAATGAATCTCGAACTATGGACATAGGCTAATTCGAATCTGTTTTATATCTTTGGCTCTTTGTCCATCTCTCAATGAGACTAAATAGTATTTGTATTCACGTTTTTTAGACGAGAACAGAAATAGAACGTGCGTGGAACGGCTTGGTACATATCTTGGCATGGGATGGAAGTATCCGAAAAGCAATCCTCGGGAAATTAGGCAATAGTGAGACATAAGTTATTAGGTTATTAGGTTATTGAATCAAAAATGTTTATTTAATGCTTCAATGCTTCAATGCATCAATGCTATCGCTGAGTCTATCTTATTGCTCCCAATAGCACATACAAACTGCCCACCACAAATCTCGTCAGCGTGTCGAGATATCTAGTCGCTAATGCTCCCTTGATTGACTCTAAAGCACCCTATAAGTCATGCAAACGCCTTTCTCATGTAGTTGAATACACCGCTATCCTTCTCACACTCATACGCACTCACTTCCACATGTGTGCGCAGAGCTTACCCTGAAATGTCTTCAGGCACGCCCTTTCGCCCGCCAGCCCGGTTTCGGGCGAGTCTCGGTAAATGTCGGTATCAATATAGGCACCCCCGATTCCTTAGCCGGACCAATCTCCTCATGATGCTCCTCATCATTGCGACTTCTTGCCAGCCTTCTTCGCAGCAGCACGCTCTCTTTCTCTCTTCGCATAGATTCCGGCCGTGAATGGGTTCTCATACTTAAGAGCGATTTGATACACGACGAAAACCCAAGCGGTCAGGAGAATGCCCGCCGGCTTGCCATACAGCAGCGCTATGCCCAGGAAGCTGCATGTCGAGCCGTTATACATGGGCGCATCCGTGATATTGAACGGGAAGCCCGTTACGATATCATCCATCAGTATTCCGAAGTAGTCCCCCAAGAACGTGCCCGTGATTCCTAGCATCCAAGTCGAAGAGACCACCAGGATATTGCCGACGGCGACCAGGGCATACGCCACATATTTGACCTCATCTAGCTCGAGTAACGGATAGGACGGCTGTTGGCGAAGGGCACGTTCGTACAGGAAGTCGCGCACGAGGCCGAGTGAGAAAATCGTGAGAGCTAATCCGTAGCAAGCGGTTTGCGAACGTCCGCCGAATAGCTTGGTGAGTAGCTTGTTGTGGTATTCTATCCAAATTGTAAGAGTTATGAAGCTATGGAACGAATATAAGCTATGGGAGCTTAAAGCCTGAGGCTTGCATTGACCGACCTTGTCGAGCTACGATGCTGCAGTTACTGTTAGCTTCTGCATCTTCTAGAGATGGCGACACGATGCGAAAGGGGCGCGAGACATGCTACCTACTTCCAAAACAAAGGGTTAAAGGCGATAGAGCATGCGGATACTATTGGTATTAGTATATATATGAGGCTTGCGACAGTTACCTTAGCTCGGACATACTAAACAAGCTCTTCTGGTCAAGATCGACCAGCTTGGTCGTGGGAGCTTCAAATGGCGCCATGGCTTGACCTTGTGCTTGCTGATGCTTGTATTGCTATGCTATGCTATGCTATGCTATGCAATAAAGTATTCGTGTGTAGTTGATGATGTCTGTGGAGAAGTCGAGGTGTTTACCTTGTTCCGAGCAGGACATGGCTTAGGAGAGAAGCTTTGTTGGCATTGTGGATTGGAGCCAAGAATTTTATTTTTCTCTTTTTTTTTTTAAGTGCATCGTTCCCGTGAGACGTTCACATGGTGCCATCCCGCAACTTCGGAACTTTCAAGGTTCCTGGTTCCCCTTTTTACGGACTCAAGCCCTCCCCGATAACTTCCCGCTCCCCCCCGCGGGGTATGATATGTGGCTGAAAATTTAGCCTCTCAAAACATCTATCATCAACGAGTTGTGCTGATCCCATATGATTTATGATTCCATGATCTCTCTCCAATAAGGAGTAATTCTGCTGTATTATAGCAACCCTAACCTCTTAATGGTTACGCTCCGTATGAACCCTATCCGAGTCTCAAGCTGCGAAGCAATGCTGCCCTTATATACATGCAGGACGTTAGAGATCGCTTACAAACAACTAATCTGGTCAAATACCTCCTAATCGACAGACTCTTAGCCTTGACCAGATTTAATCCCCGGGTATCCGATAACCGAAAAGCATCATACAAAAGACATACCACACCAAACGCCTATCGTTATCTACGCGTTCTCGTTTTCTTCGTCGTCTGTGCCGTGTCTTCTTCCTCTTCGTCCTGGCCTTTCTTGAGATCTTCTTCTAATCCCCATTCTTCCTTGTCGTACCAATCCTCCCCATCCGACATGTCACGATTAGGTCCCACGTGTGCCTCGTGTTTGGACCACTGCAGAACCGTCTTCCGTAGCCTGTCCGCTCGGAGGAGTCCCAGGTATTGCCGTTTCGCTCCTCGGCAAACCTCTTCCTGCTTCTGCACATATAACTGCAAGAGTCGCCGCAGATCCTCTGCTTCCGCCTCTGGAATCCCCTGGTCCCGGTCAGGGTGCGCCCCCCGTGGTGGTAAAAAGAGAGGGTGGATAGGAATGTCATCCGTGAATTCCGACATGACTGATTCGGCCCGGCTACCCCCATGTTCACCCTCCCTATTGGTTTGGTGACTGTGTTGGATAGCCTTACCATTGGCTTCTCCTTGACCAGCAGACGCCGCAAGACCGTTGGTCGCTGACCCATGAGCAGTAGTATGCGGTTCCTTTGTCCCATTGCTGGTGCTAGCAACAACATTCTGCTGGATTTCGATAGCACCTGCTCTCGTATACATATCTTCTGGCTTGCTAAGTTCGCCGTCTTGTTCATTATCCTTGGCATCTTGCTTCTGTTTCGCAGCAACAGCTTTCCCGCTCTGTGTCATCGACTCTGGCGCGGGTGTATCTGTACCGGTCAGGGGCTCAGCGTCGATCATTGGGGTATCGATACTGCTGCGCCTTTCCCCGTTAACCGTTCCATTCTCATGAGTATTCGCAGGGACTTGATCTTTCACCGCGATCCCGATTTTCTTGCTGCTCTTTGTCTGGGCATCCTCTAATAACGTATTACCATCTGACTTCACAGATCCCTGCGCCTGACTATTATCGTCCATGTAATCGTTGCGAAAAAGCTCCATATCGTTGGGCCCAAGCATAAGTTCGCAGGGCACCCAAGTGTGGTCACCGACAAGCCGTGTCAAGAGATGCTTAACGTTCCAAAGCGCAGCATTCTCCTTGTGCATTGTGTTGCAAGCTTGCTTCGCTAATTCTGTGAGAGTCTTCGAGGTGTACGGTCGTGATAGGGTAGGATGTGAGGAAAGATCGGTAATAGAGGTAAGAGGGGCGAGTATGTCTGGATGGCTAAATGTTAGTAGTCTTAGGAGAAGATTCGAGTTGGGGAGGAAGACGAACTTTCGAGGCGCAAGTTGGAGTAGGGGTTGAACTCGGCCGCAGATTCGGCGACATCATGGACATACTCTTCGTCATCGTCGCTATCGAGTTCGTAACCCTCATCGTCGACAAGCACGGGGTTTCGACTAATAATCGCTCGCTGATAACCGGCATGATCGACAACCTAAGAAGTGATAGTTTGTTAGATGGGTTCTCTGAGTGGTCGAAGTTACTATGACACTCACCTCCTTGTATACCTCTGGCCCAGAAGGTGGTGCTAACTGTCCTTCGTGGATAAACCTAGCTCTTCTCTGCAACTTATGCCCGCGATTGCCGTGGTAGTTCACTTCGGAATCGGAATCAGACTCTACGAGGGTAGCGAATCAGTAAGTGGAATAAAGTGCTATGTGGCATAAATAATTTACCGTATGCTTTTCGCTTGCGCGCCTTCTTCATGGCCGCAATGGTTTCGGCGAAAAGGACCTGCTGAGAGGCCATGACGGTCTACTCCCGTGGTAGCGTAAAGTCGGATCTATTTTCAATACGATCGGTCGCCTGCTTTTGTAACTCGAACAAATGTTCTGAAGTAACGAGCAAAACCACAGGATATGCACGTCAATCTACAGTTGACTGTTACGTCAAATCGATTAGGGTTGGGGTGTCTATCGGTCGCAGGATCGGAATGGGAATGACGAAGTCGGCCAGGCTTTAGAATCCCTAAACGGCCGAATAGAACGAGTTTCGAAAACGATGGTAAGATGTGAAGAGGTCGGAATATCTAACGATTAACCGTCTAAAGTGATTTGAGGTGTAAAACCTGAGAGCGACCAAGGGGCGCTTGGGAAAATACTTTTGTAAGGGCACGAGAAGAGCTGGGAACGAACAAGGCTGCTGCCCGCAGTGCGCGCATGGTTCAAAAAGTCCCAATTAAGACACTTACAGGTAAAACGCACGGATAACAGGCACATGGGTACCGGTATTGTTACGCCATCCCACAAATTAGCCGATATGATAACAGATAAGGCGTGTTAGCTAAGAATACCGGCTCAAACCACCACCGTGTCTCCGACCCAGCGATCCCAGTCGTGCAGCCCTGAACTTTAGTTGGGGTAAGGCTGAGACTGGAGGGGTGAGGTCACTGAAGTTATAAAGCTAAAAGCCAAAAGCCAAAAGCCAAGGAGCCAAGGAGCCAAAAATCAATTCAAGACAGAAAGTAAGTAGAAATAATTGCGATCACAGATGCTGCAACATCTTTCCGTATGTGCGATAATGGACTACAATACTAACCCACACATTCGAAACTCTCAGGTTTCCTAGCCGTATGTTAGATAACATTGCTAGCAGATAGAGAGCAGTACCAGATTTGTGAGCATTACGACCATAGCTTGAATCTTGGCCAGTATCGCATAAACTGATCGCAGGTTATAGGGCGATGAGTTGGGCGATTTCCAAATATTAGCCCGGCCGAAATTGACCGCACTCTGGCATAACGGTTTCCGATCTGTGATCTATCTACTCGTACAAACCACTACTCAAATGACTTCCGATCTCCCGTTACGATAGACAAATGGACGGCTATCCAGCAGGTAGCCTGGACCACAATGTCCCGTTCCTTGCCGTCTCTGGGCTAAGCACCGCGCCCACTAAGCCTCTCATAACCGACCCGGTCTTGAGAGAACAGAGCATCCTCGTCCGATCAGAGGTACCTCCTATCGACACCCGCGAGGCGAAGGCGATTCTCCGTTATATCCAAGAGACGGATGCCAGTGGCCTTCCCTGGCATTCTCGGGACAATTCGAGGAGATATAAGTTCAGGATCAGGGCTATTGGAAGGGTACGTCTTGATATAAGCCGTAAGGATAAGAATATGGCAAATCTGATTGTAGCTCTTAGGAATTCCTCCTACCACCTCGCCGCGCACGTCTTCCCGATAACTTCGAGGCGCCCTTGTCTCCTCCCATCTTACATTCTCCATTCTCCCCTCTCAGCCCAGGCTCGAGCTTATATCCAGACGGGTTAATAGATACACATTGGCTTCAAAAGCATCAGGAACTTATACCTAGTGTGTGTTTGGCTTTCTACAGCCTGACTTCGGACTCTACCCTAGCGACTTTACACGACAACCAGCTTAAAACAGACATAAATGCCGTCAAAAATGCTATTACGCAGTCGGGGTATAAAACTCGCCTTGTTGTGGTCATCCTAAGTGACCAGTCGCCAACTTCCGTGAGCCAGTTTCAGGAAAGGCTGGAAAACATTAGGAGGAGCACTGGATTGGACCCAAAGACTTCCCTCTTCGTTCTGCCTACGCAACGGACCGAGACGGAATTAGAGAATGCGGTCGATAGTGTTCTGACCGCCGTTTTCGATCAAGCAACTGAGTACTATCGCGATCTTGCTAGACATTCACGTAAAAAGAAATCAAGGGGAGTTGCGCCGCAACCAACTATTCCGCCGACTTCTGGTACTTCTCATACGTTGTCTTTGCAGGGCTGGAACGTTCGCTATGACTTCAAAGCGGCCATCTTTGCAGAGTTCCGCCAGGAAATAGACGCTGCCCTGCGTTCTTACGAGCAAGCGTACGAGACCCTCCTAGGTCCCGATATTCTCGAGACTATTCCCAGCTGGAGCCCTAGATTCAATGATGCGCGGCTTCTATCTGACGTTACAGCGATTCGGGCCTTGAAATGCCTGCTATGGACTGGGCAAAGCACCGCTGCCGTCAAAAGGTGGCAAGCGCACCGCGACAGGATATTTGACCTAGTCGATAGAAGGGGGCGCGGCACGCAGAATTATGGATGGAAGGCTTGGGAAGCAAGGTGGTGTACAGTCATGGCTAACTTGATCGAAAAGGTCGAGTTTCCAGAACTGGAATCGGGCATCAGTATACTGCCGTACCGCGCACCTGAAAAGAACCTTTCAGCTGAGCGCTTACAGCCATGGGAATATCTTCACCATCAAGGATACTGGTATCGTGCGGCTGCGCGGCACCTTTTCGACAGACGAATACTGGCGCGCTCTATATCCGAAGAGGACCGGAAACCACCAGACACATCTTCGCCAACCCAGCCTAGTAATGCCTACGGCTATGACACTTACATGTGTCCACAACCATACGAGGAATTCCCATTAGCTGGGCCCGGAGTAAACCATGCACGGCTAATATTCGATCACTTGGTCCTAGCGCGAAATGAATTCGAAAAACGGCAACAAACCCGGACGTCGGTAGAATTAGCTCTTGAGTGCTGTAAAGAACTAGAGAGAATGTATGAGTGGGCGCGGATTATGGACATCCTGACGCCTCTTTGGAGGAACATGTCTTTTCGCAAAGAGGGTTGGTGGGACGCCATGGAGGCTCTGAGTTGGACGTTGAGAAGTGCAGCTGTTGAAGTCGGACAGAAAGATCTCGTCGTTGCCATTGACTGGGAGCTTCTTAACAGGGGTGAGCGGGATCGCCCACGGATACTAGTGGATCGAAGTACTGACATTCATCTCAGGATTCTCGAAACGGCCCGGTTGGCATTACGATATCACAAAATCATTGGGTGATGTGGCTGTGGAAGACCAGCCCGTTATCAGTTTCAGCGACGATCATGTAACGTCGTTCTTACAAACTTCTTTCGTCTTCAAGAATGAAGAAGGGAAAGCAGGCCAAAGTTGCCCTGCCCAGCTTTCCATCACATCTAACTCATTCCCGGATGCCGCACCCGTGGTATTAGATTCGATCCGAGTTGAATTCGAGGGCAGCCTACGCACAATACACATAAAACACCAGGCCAGCAATAACCAAACCTCTTCGTCTTCAAGGCTGCGTGTTACGAAAGTGGCTCTAGTTGAGGCGGAGGCTAGCGACGATACTGATTCTGATGATGATGTTTCTGAGACCAGTTCTGAGTCGACTTCTACGGTTTTACTACAAGGGGTGGACGACTTGACCCTTTTACCAGGCCAAACGCGAGTTTTTGAAGTAGACGTCCCATTGAGAGAACCTGGCGATGTGAAAGCATCTTTGGTACAGGTTTCGGTGGCACCAGAGTCTTTCACTCTCAAATATGGCATGAAGCTTCGGGATAATAACCTAGCAGGCCTATGGTATTCGGAGTCATCGCGAAAGAAGATTACAAGAACGAACCCACACAGACTCAAAGTTCTTCCAAGGCCTCCAAAAATGGAGGTCAGATTCGTGAATATGCTGGAGCAATATTATGCAAGCGAATCTATTGGCCTTGAATTAAAGCTCCTGAACGAAGAAGACGCCGATGCAATCACTAAATTAGACATCGTCCTATATGGGCAAGATGTTCCTGGCTATAAAGTCCAGATTGTGAACGGTGTTGAAAAATCAAGTCCCGCGGGTGCAGCAGAATCGAGAATTGATGGACTATCCGTCGGAAAAATACCAAGTTCTAAAGGTATAAAAGCCACAATCGCTATTGATCCAGTCAATCAGCCTATAGCATTCGATGTGCTGGTCAAGGCACGATATCACCTTGTGTCCGACCCAGGGACGCCCATTATCCAACAGGCGACCTACCATCTCAATATCGTTAACCCCTTCGAATCGAGTTACGATCTATCCCCTAGATTGCATTCCGAGTGGCCGGATTATTTCAACCCTGAAGATATCCAAGACTTGTCGGAAGGAGACGAAGCCGTCCGTCGCCCTCGAGGAATAGCGCAGAAATGGTCTCTCGCCACACGGTATGCTTCCTTCGCGCACGAGGATTTGGCTATTCTGGACCTGGACGTGAGCATACTCTCCACACAAGGAGGTGTGAGCTGCAAAATTTCCAAGAGTCAGGCCGTTGGCGAGGATGGCCTGGTTATCAGCCCGAAGACGATCGAAGAGGCGCAATTTGAACTCGTCGCCCAGAAGTTCGACCTCGATGACAGGTCGCAGGCTACGGCTGATCTTGCCTTCACCATCAAGTGGAGGCGGCTCACATCGTCAAAAGATGTGGTGAACGCGGTAACTCTACCGCTCCCGCAGTTCTACGTAACAAGCTCGGAGCCCCGCGTCCTGGCCAGCGTGTCCTATTACTCGGCGCCGGATCCGTCGTCGACAGATGCCTCCTCGCCGCTCCTCTTCCTAGACATCACGATCGAGAACCCGTCGGCGCACTTCCTGACGTTCGGCCTGATGATGGAGCCCAGCGACGAGTTCGCGTTCTCGGGGGCCAAGGCCACGACGCTGAACGTGCTGCCGGCGGCGCGGCGGACCGTCACGTACCGGCTGCTGCCGCTCGTGCGGGGCGCGTGGATACGGCCGACGCTCGTCGTCCGCGACAAGTACTTCCAGAAGGTGCTCAAGATCATCCCGACGGAGGGGATGAAGACAGACCGCGACGGCGTGCTGGTGTGGGTGCCGCCCGAGGACGAGGCGGATGGTGACGGCGATGATGAGAGTGTGACGACCCAAGAGACGGGAGCCTAGAACGTTCGTTGGGTCAGGGTTGATTACGACGGCAAGAACGAAGTGTTGTTTTTTGCTGTTTGATGTGCGGCATAGAGGGACTATGGCAACTCCGTTTAGGACAGATGGTAGGTTGGTTAGTGTTCTCGGGCTGGGAAGGTAATTCACTTCCTGTGTGTGAAGCTATCGAGTATTCTATCCAAATATTTTTGCATTATATTGCCTGCCGCTGCCTACCTGACTGCTACTCTTATCAATATTGTCTGTGCTAAATTGTGTACTGGATGCAAGAATATAATTCTTCGGCTGCTCTGAGCAAATCACTCATACACTCATATACACCACGCAACAACTATCGCTTCTGTGAAAACATGTTGGCTTCAAACTTATCACCTACCTAGGTACGTAGTTTATATTCTCCCTTGGGGATGTTTAAAGTAATTCCTTTTCGACCCACTTGATTGTTTAATCCTCCCTTGCTAGATATGTAACTGTCAACATCCATATGTGACAGGTAATGCATGACGTAGTTGAATATGTTCTAGAGGTAAGTGAATGAAAATGGAAATTGAAGTTTTAAACTGAGGCCTCGTTCTGATTTATGGACTCAACACTATTAATGATTCATTGAATTTCCAGAGTGCTCGCTACTCATTAAACTGACTCGGATTCCGAGAGGTACAGGGATTACCGTAAGCCGGAGATTCCTTACTCCTATTTGGCCGTCGGCATAAAGGTTTTCTACTCTCATAGGATTTCTTTCTATTAGTGGACTAGTGCATCTGGCCTGCCCGGTAGCTGATAGCTCCGTGTATTCCCAATAAACGCTGTTTTAGGTAATTCAGCGGATCGCGGTGTTCAATGAGGTCTTAACTCCTTCGCTGATAGTTCCTAAAGTCCGACCCGTCATCGACTTTCGCTGCGGTTTGCTGCATGTCGCAAGCCACTTACCAGAAATCTTACGATGCCTAGCTGCGAGTATCGTATATAGCAAGCTACAGGCGATTGGTGGGCAGGCTTGACAGGAGATCACAAATGCGCCCGTATTTCCATTTATTAACTGTCCCTCGCATAGTTTTAGCCTGGACTGGGCCGACTTAACTTATGCGTTCTTTTTCTCGACTCTTCCGTAGAGGATACGGACCTTCTCCAATCCAAATTTCTAGAATGGCTTCGGCAGGCGGTGCCACAGCGGCGCTGTCGATGGCGGCCTACTACAGCAGCGTCACCATACGCCCGCCATTAGCCACCGAGTCCCACGAGTTTGAATCTAAACCTCACCATATCAAGGACCGCCATGGAAAAACTATCAAGTTTCAAAATCCCCACGATTCGTTCGCGATGCCCCCGTTCGGGGATCTGCTCAAGGCGATATGGTTAGTCTCCAACCCCGCGATCTTTCGCTCGCTCTACTTTCTTTACCTTGCCGGCTGACTCGAAATTTACGTCCAGGGCGATGTGGACCGGAACGTGGCCGACGCCGAAGCTGGAAGAAAAGCTCGTGCCCGTCGTAGCACCGCAATTCCTGCCGACACGCACCTCGTCGGACAAGCTCCGGGCCACCTGGCTCGGCCACGCCTGCTACTACGTGGAGTACCCGTCGGGGCTGCGCGTGCTCTTCGACCCCGTGTTCGAGGACTGCTGCGCGCCCTTCAACTTCTCCCGCTTCAAGCGGTACACGGAGCCGCCGTGCCGCCTCGCCGACCTGCCGTTCGTCGACGCTGTCGTCATCAGCCACAGCCACTACGACCACCTGTCGTACGACTCCGTCCGGGAGATCCAGAAACACAATCCCAATGTCCACTTCTTCGTCGGCCTGGGGCTCGAGAAGTGGTTCCGGCAGGGCAACCTCAATAACGTGACGGAGCTCGACTGGTGGCAGGAGGCCGACTTCACGCTGACGCCGGGGGCCGCCAAGGTCGAGACGGACGCGACGAGCGCGACGAGCTCGGAGACGCCGGGGACCATCACCGCCAAGATCACCTGCCTGCCCTGCCAGCACGGCTCGGGCAGAACGCTGTGGGACAGGGACACGACGCTCTGGGCCTCGTGGGCGGTCACCTCGGGGAGCCCGGCCAAGTCGGTGTGGTTCGGCGGGGACACGGGGTACCGCAGCGTGGTGACGGTGCCGCGGGGCACGGAGGACGACTACGGGCCGGCGTGGCAGCACCTGCCGACGAACCCGCAGTTCGGGCAGATCGGCGAGCGCCTCGGGCCGTTCGACCTGGGGCTGATCCCCATCGGCGCGTACGACCCGCGGCGGCTCTTCTCGGGCGTCCACGCCAACCCGCGCGACGCCGTCGAGATCTTCCGGGACCTCCGCTGCCGGCGCGCCATGGGCATCCACTGGGGCACCTGGGTCATGACGCCCGAGCCGCCGCTCGAGCCGCCGCAGCTCCTGCGGGAGGCGCTGCGGCGCGGGGGGCTCCCCGAGACGGGCCTTTTCGACGTGTGCGATGTTGGCGAGACGAGGGAGTTTTGAGTTTCGAAGTGCTCTGGTTCTCTTGTAGTGCCTCCTCCGCGCGTAATATCTCTGCTTGATCTTTGCTGGTAAAAAGTGGCCTATATCGGTCTAGGTACATACGTACCTATGTATGTAAGTAAGGTTAAGTTAGGTACCTGCATAGCGGGCTAGGGGCGAGATATGTACATACAGTTTGGTGGAGTTTGGTGGAGTTCGGGGCGTCAAAGCGTATATGTACACTAGGGGGGAATGCAAGATTGACAATCTCAGATCAGATGTTAAATGTCAAAAATAGCAATGCAGTGATCGTAGATCGTATCTCGCACATGCTTGGTCCCGTTCTTCTACGTTTGTTTGCTTGTTACCAAGTACCTACCCTTAAAGAGTGGTAAGCAACATACCAGAGGCGGCTAATGACGACACGTCGGAAGGGATAGTGCAGGGTAGCGGCCCGCAGACCGCAGACCGGATTGGCTATCGAACCAGCTACACTTAGTTGGCACCATGTACCAGGTAGAGTCAAATCAGAAAGTGAAAAGTTGCCTCAGCTAGAGTCACGCCAATAAATGTGAAGTTCGCTCGTCAAGGATGACCAACGGGACCGCGCGATGAAACAATAAGAGGTCCAATATATTTAAAGGTTGCCCAGCGCTCTCCGCATTCGAACATGTGTCGGCGACAGGATTGGGATTTCCAGCTTTACATTTTTGACCTTTCACGAATCCTCCCCACTCCGGAACGTGCCCATATCATGAGTTGAGACACACGATACACCGGACCTATAGAAGTATAACCATTCCCTTTTTTGAACCATGGAAGACCAAGCTACAAGATTGATGGTAAGAGAGAACAATGCCTACGAACATGCTGCGCACGCGCACCCTAATCATCTGTTAGCACACGATACGTCTTTGTCACTACATCGCGAGCGTGTGTTATCAGGACTAGGGCGGAGCGCAATCATTTATGAGTCGCATAGATGAGACACCGGAGACTAACCTAGTCACCTTGGTCTACTTCATATCATAGTACGTTAGACTGACAATGATGTTAGGACGAGTTTCGGTCTCTTCTTGATGAGACCACTATTCTTTCCATTTCAAGCGACTATAACCTACAAGACACTCAAGATTTTGCTGCTGCAAGAGAAGTTCTTCTGGCACTATCCAAAGATGTCGAAGCTGAGGAAGCCACTGGCTTCAATCCAAGTGGCTTCGGCGGTGATGATGTCGCCGACTTCAGTGGCCACAACCTAGGTGGTGATGCCGAGGACACAGGAGTCTCCCGTAGCGACATGAAAAGTGCCGGCGGCTTTACTACTACAACGGAGAGCTCCACGCCGCCGAGTCTCTCATCTTCCGGGTCCACCTCCGCCGACACACCCGACCCCAATCACGTCGGCGTTTTCGACGGCCTTAGCAATAATGAAAAGGAACAAAATCTTTCCGAAATGTTTGTCGACCTTAAGCGTATAGATATCAAGAAAGCTCTAGAGAAGTCAAAGGGTGATGCTAGTCTCGCTATGGACGAACTACTGAACCTGCAATGGCTTGAGCATACAGGCCAGCGCCCCAAAGGGGTTGACGGCTTCTTTGTCGACGAGGACCATGTCCCCGGCAAGAAGAAGAAGGGCAAAAGGAAAAAGAAGGCAGGTAAGGTGTCTGCCCTTACACCTCCCAGTACGGAGATCGCAAGTGAGGGAGCCGGTCAGAATGCGATCATTCAGAGTGGTAAGTGTTTCGCTCGTAAATGAAACCATCAACTATTTAAGATTGATATATACCTAAGGTACTAATGCTGTCACAGACAAGATTACACTGATAGCTGATCGGCTCAATCTGCCGTCAGCTGATGTGACGAGTATCTACAACCGGTGCAACGCCTCCCTTGGAGCTACGGTGATCAAAATCCTGGATAATTATATTAGTTTTGGTCTTCCGCAGCCGGATTCTCGCCTGCTGCCTAGCATTCAGCAAAAAACGGAGAAATTTTCTTGGATACCTCGCGAATATATCAATGCGATCTTGGAGATATGTCAATTTCGAGACGAAGCCCTTGATGTCATTCAGATACTAGCCGATTACTTTGAGAAGCCGGCATACCTCAAATATGATGTCTCATACAGTGTTGTGGCGTCGGATCCGGGAGCCGCAGCTACGATTGATCTCGTTACTGCGTCCAATTCGAAGCAGACAGCTAGACCCTCTATCAATTCACGATCTTCGGCAACTGTTTCGCCTCAAGGATTATTGAGCCAAGCGACAAATCTCCAGGCTGCATCCGCCGCCTCAAAGGCTTTTGCCGAGTCAAGAAACCATTCTTTCACTTCGGCGGCGGCGGCCTTCAAGAAGGGCAGATCCGATCCTCTGTTCAGACAGGCTGCCGTGGTCTACACAGAGCGCGCCCGCGAGCAAAACGCGAGCTATCTTCAAGCGAGCAGCCTCACAGCAGGCTACCTGGTCGATCAACAAAGCACAAAGGATATGATTGACCTCCACGGCGTCACGGTACGAGATGGCGTCAACATCGCTCTCGACCGGGTATGGAAGTGGTGGAACGGCCTCGGAGAGGAGCGGGCGCGCAAGGCCAAGCAGGGGTTCAAGGTCGTCACGGGCCTCGGGAAGCACAGCGTGGACGGGAAGTCGCAGTTACGCATCCAGGTGTTCAAGGCTCTCATCAATGACGGATGGAAAGCCGAGGTGCTGACGGGATCGTACCTCGTCACCGGAAGACGCCAGCGCCTTTGACCTTTGACCTTTGATCTTTGACCTTCAATATTCGACTGTGGAGCATGATGGATGAACTGCAACGCATGTCTTACCCGACCGTTTCACGATGCACGCATTTCTACAACGGGAGGTCTGGGTTACGAGAATAGATTGGCGGCGTTTCGAGGCCGGAGATCACGGAAGCAGTGACCATAGACGATCAATTGTTTACGCTTCTCTTCTTGTATCTACTTAGGGTCGATGGCTGGATGGTTGGCTTTTCTTTTGCCTGGCTCCTACGGTTAGACGCGGGATACAGTAGACCTGGCTAAGGGACACTGGACAATGGACAATTGCAACGTTTTTGCTCTTGTTTAAATGGCGATAGCTATGTAGTCTGGTAGGTAGATACCGGATGAATGTAGGAATTGGATGTATTGATTGACTCGGGGGTCTTTACTGCCATGACACAAGCAGTCAATACAGCTCTATGAATCTAACAACCTTGGCACGTGGATTGCCAATTGCCAAATTGCCAGACTTGGGGACAATCCACAGCTGAGCCAAGAAACTACTCACTTTCTAAACAGCAGGAGGCTTATTATTAAGTCCCTGTCCCTTATAGGACCCGTAGGCCGGGTTAGATATATGCCGCTTTATCTTGTGTCCGGGTGTACAATACGTAATCGCTATTGCGTGACGGGTTCTGGGAATATTACCAACCTGCTACCGCTACCTAACTGACTCACCCTGCAAGAATCCACTGTGCCTGTGTCAACCCCAGCGTCAGATACCAGACACCAGACACAACCAGGGATATACTGAGACGGCTTCTTCTCTAGGCTAGAGTGGGTTCGCTGCTGCTAACCATATAGTACCTAGATTGTTCTGGTAAATAGGCGAGTTATCGGCTGTTAGCTAAAGGTAGGTAACCCGTCGGAAAGGAAAGCTCGGAGCTACCGTAGGCGAAGTGACAAAGCGACAAAATGACCTGTAACGTCGGCAGTCTTCTATAGCATAACCAGTGATTTGTGAAGCCTCAACAAACCTGTCATATCTTTAGGTAGTTCCATCCCAAATATTTCAACAAAGAGACAAGAAAGTTTTGAGCCGGCCACAACTCATGAAGAAAAGGGTTTAGTCGGACTACGGCCACCGCCGACCACGGCTGCAAACTGATATAACTAGACCCTTCTAACCTTCTAACCCTTCCAATTCGCAAGGTCCGGGCCCAGTCTGCCAGTCCACCCTACCTTTAGCAGCAGCATCCCAGCATTCCAGCATCCTAGCATCCCAGCCCTGGTCCACCCCAGACCTGGGACTTGCCTTTGATCAATTTCCATCTTTTTTTTCTTAATGAACTATCCGAATACAACTACAATCTTAACATCAATTCTAGCTATATCTAATTCAACCTTTCCCGAGTGGCATTGCTTTATTTGCACAATCGCACTTTTGTTGCTGGAATTGCCTCGGCATCCAAGAACCGGCCAGCTGCAGCAGAGCGTGCGCCCGTAAAACCGAACTCGACCACGATGACGAACGAGGCAGCGCCACAGGCAGCGTCGGTCATGACGCTGGAAAACTACAGATTTCCCGCGCACCGCCTGCTGCGACAGCAGTCCGACCCCAACCGCATCCCCCTGGTCCTCGTCGCCTGCGGTAGTTTCTCTCCCATCACCTACCTCCATCTGCGTATGTTCGAGATGGCAAACGACTACTCTCGCATAAATACCAGATACGAGGTCGTAGGAGGCTACCTGTCTCCCGGTTGGTCGTGCACGCCGTCTTCGTAGCCCAGAGTCATGCTAACCCAAGATATAGTGTCCGACGCCTATAAGAAAGCTGGATTGGCGGAGTCACGGCACAGGCAAGTAGCCCGCCGATCCATTCTCTGTGACTTTTACCTACGGTGCATCGGATTTTCTAATACCTGATGATTCAACAGAGTACGCATGTGCGAATTGGCGGCGGAAGATACGTCGAGCTGGCTCATGGTCGACCCGTGGGAGGCCCTTCAGCCTGACTACATGCCAACCGCTAAGGTGCTAGACGTGAGTATACACCAGCAGTCACCTGGCTTCCTTTGTCGGCACTTGTTCCGGAGGAGTATCATAGCCTCTTCTGGAGCAGTCGCCATCTACTCCGAGCTGCTCTCCGTGTTTTACGAACAACTACTAACTCAGATGTTATAGCACTTCGAGCACGAAATAAACCAAGTCCGCAATGGTATCTTGTCGGCGGATGGCGAAACTCGAAGGCCAGTCAAGATCATGCTGCTCGCAGGCGCAGACCTGATTGGCACCATGTCTACGCCGGGAGTCTGGGCCGAGAAGGATCTCGACCACATTCTAGGCAATTTCGGGGCTATGATCGTGGAAAGAAGCGGGACGGACATGGACGAGGCTCTGGCCAACCTCAAGCAGTGGGAAGACAATATTCACGTTATCACGCAAATGATACAGAACAACGTGAGCAGTACTAAGATCAGGCTGTTCTTACGGCGCGAGTGAGTACACGCCATTCCTTCGATGTCGGACCAAACTAATTCGAATTGCTACAGCATGAGTGTGCAGTACTTAATCCCTGCCACCGTCATTCAGTATATCGATCAACATAGATTGTACACAGACGATGGCGAGGCAAAGTCGAAAGACAAGGACAAGCAGCATGTAGCCAACTGACATGTCGACGCTGTTTTTGGATAATCCTGCTTGGACTACTACGTCATGGGCCATCATAAGGGAGGCCGGGGTTGAAGCGTTGCGCAAAGTGCCACAGCGTATTTCTTTGGTTCCTTTTCCCAGGCATCTTGTACGAGAACATGACACGCGAGGTAACGCAACAGATTCAGATCTAGAAGTTGAGCCGCGGGAACCATGAGTTGCGCGGAGTGGTTCCGGTCTCAGACACGAGCGACTTGGCTGGGCTCCAGTCAAAGAAAGGCGAATGAGGGGCACGAGGGGTCCACGAGAGGGGCAGAGGAGCAAAGGAGCAGAGGAGCAGAGGGGCAGAGGGGGTTTTCACTGTGTGACCTGAAGACAAACCCCACTCCCACTCCACCGAGCCCACCAGGCCCTATTCAGTCTTCCGGTGGAGCGTCAATGGCTGGCCTACCACGGAGTACGTACTCGTCACTGGCACTGTCACCGGCCTGTCTGCCTGTCGCTACCTACAAGAAGCTAGTCGGCAGGCGGCCTCGCGCTGACTCATTAGCGACTCCCACATGAGTTGCTTTGCATTATCGTCTCCTTTCTCAATTATTTTTTCTTTTGGAGGCGGGGTTCGGCAAATCACGGTATTATGGTTTTATTAGCGACTTAGAGGTCATGATATCCGCCCTTAACATTATCACACGACATAGAGTTGTACATACATTACATAGGCACAACCAACGATGCATCGAGGGTTGGTAACTCTCCATTGCCTTTATACATACGACCTATACGCGTCACTTTGCTTTTGAACGTATAGCCGTCGGCCGGCTCCTGAAGGTGACTTTTGGACCGCTGTCGCATCGCGGGGAACCACCTCCCCTTTTGATCGGAGGTGCATCGTCTCGGAGGGTGTCTGATACGGGTTGCCCTCTTCGTCCGGTAGGTAATCTACCTCAGGCAATTCGTCCTTGGAGTAGTAGAGGTATACATGGCATACAGTAGTCTCCTGTCGGATGATTGGAGTTAGGGGGGGATAGACGCAACATCGGTGAAATGTCTGGCTATAGTATAGACTTGGGGTAACTGGGGTCTGGGGATCTAGCTGCTCCGTCGATACCCTCACGCCTATCTCCCGGTGTATCTCGTGGTGTCCCACTATGGATGTGTGCGGGTAGACGTCTTGGTGATCAATGCCGAAGCTGCGTATATCCGTTGCATGTGATGACTGGGACGGGAGGTTTAGTAATGCACCTACTGTAGCTATCCTCTTGCTGACGACTCAACGTTTTTCACCTGCCACGCCAACTTGGATGACTGCCGGCCATGCGATCTTCTTTCTTATGTTCACCTTTTTTATATATGCTATTTATTAATAGTAATTATTACTAGCAATCCATGCAAGTTCCTACTTGTACTTTTCTATCTACCAGGTAGGTAGCTTACGTGATATCAAACCTCCTTCTTTTTCCCCTCTTGGAGGTAGGTCTGTCTATCGTGAGGGGGTATTGCTGTGGGTTAGCTCCAGGTAGTTTAATGTGATGTATTCCACGATGTAGACAGTTGGTATGGTAATCGGTGGTACTACTGATAGAGGTTTATGTATATTGCGAAAAAGAGATCATTCTTCAACGTGAACACACACCATTAAACACGCCGGGCTGCATAGGTTTACGGCGAATAGAACCGAGTGGTTCAAACAAACCCCCCTCTCTCTTCTCTCCATGTGTCGTTTAGCATGTCCAAAGCTTGTAGCCTAGAATAGGGGAAGGGGGCTTAAGCTGGAGATATATAGTAACTCTATACGATGGCCCTGGTAGAAATTACAACTTTGAGATGACAGGCGTAGATACTATGAGAGTAACTTGGATGGTCCTAAACTTAGGTAGCCAACAGCAGCTTCAACAGTCACCTCCTTGTAACTGGACTACAGAATTACGTGACTCTAGTGGACTCAAGCTTGGCCGTCCGCTCCTCAGTCATCGCTTCCCAAGTCACTGTCTATTAGGTAACTGGACGAGAGGACTTTCTCATAGCAGATCTACAAATAACTCATGATTTGCTGATAATGCTGCACGGTTCTGTTTCCGCTGAGATGGAGTTTGAAGTCACTTGCCAATCCTTTTGTCTGCGAAGAAGAGACCGAAATATGCAATGGGAGTTAGTTCAGCTTGAGTCAAACACAGACAATACGCCATATAAAGAGGCCGATTTCTTAGCATGGTAGATTCTCACCATCTGCAGGTTGATTCTACAAACTTCCTGCTTGTTTGTCTTGACGAGAAACAGTCTCAACTCTCCTTTATCCTTCATAGCCCTCGTATTCTTCTCGTATACAACCCTCGAATCTTAGACCGCCGAGAAAAGGTGGTAGTGTGCTCTCTGTTCGACAAGGCTACCATCGAATATCCCCTATTCGACTGGACCACTGTCGAACGCACCACGAAGGTACGTCATCCCCTAGAGTGAAGGCTTCTTGTTTCCATGCCATTTCTTTGGTTGTTTTTCTTGCGTTCATAGAGTCTGTCATCGAATTCCGTGCCCTTTCCAGCAAACTCCCCGGTTTCTCGGAAGAGAAAACCAGCCGACAAATTCAAAGACCACGCAACTTAGAACAAGGTGCGACCGTCCTCACTCTTCGACGCGTTTCTTGTCACTTTTGCATTTCGTCTCCATCGGCACAGCTCCCTCGTTTTCTCTCTCCTTCCTTCCTCCCTTCTTCCCCCCTTTCATTTCCATTTCTCCCCGTTCCGTTCCTATATCCATAGGCTGCGGCATCGCCATATCCCCACGGCGTCGAAAGGCGTCGCTTCCCCCTAGCACACATCCCGAGAAAAAAAAAACACCGTCTTCCAAATCATAGCGCACAAAAAAAAGGGGGAGCTGTTATTCAACACTTTTCCCTACTAGGTAACCTCTACACAGGGGCGGCAGTATCCTCCCATGGCTAGCCTCCCCTCACAACCTCGCGCCTCCCCGCGAGGTCGTGCCGCCGACACGACCACCGCAGCCGCCGCAGCCGCCGCAGTAGCAGCAGAGAAGAAGAAGAAGAAGAAGCAGCAGCAGGAGCAAAGGATGCGCGCGTCCCTGCAGCAGGCCCGGGACGCCGCGTCGGCCCTGTCCGCGCACTTCGCCGAGGTGCGGTACGAGCAGGACCTGAGCCTGGCCGACCAGCCGCTCCGCGACCGGACGGCGCGGCGGGAGCGCCTGCACGCCGCGATGGGCCGGCTGGGCGGGAGCATCGCGCGGGTCCGCGACGGCCTGGCGAGGGCGCTCGTGATGCTGGGGAACAGCAACAGCAGCGGCAAAGACGACGACGATAATACTAATACACGTGACGACGCTGATGCCGGAGGAACCACGGCGCTGCCCGATATACCGGAGGAGACGCCCGGCGACAAGATAGACGAGGCGAGGCGTCTGGAGACGGACCCGAAGGCCCTGCGAGAGTCGATGGCGTCGTCGCCGTCCGATGGGGTGGGTTCGGCAAGCAAGCAATGAGTCCTAGCCCCTGACCTCCCCTAACCCATTCTCCCTAACCTCTAAGCCCAGCAGCTTCTTGTTCTTACTATGAAACGCGGATGATTGATACGTGTCTTTTTATTAAATAGGGATGGACCGACAATGATCAACAGTGGCCCCAGCCCATTCGGCAGAAGGACCCGATGAACGAATGGGCGGATTTGGGCGACGAGGACCGCGAAGTACCTCCCTGGGACTCGTGAAGGCTGTGCGCGTTGCCGCATTGTGTGGGCGTTGGAATTAGATTTCGAGTGAGTGATTGATTGCTGGTTTGAGGGCGTTGTTTTTACACACGAGCATGTCAAGGAAGTTCGCCAACCAAGACGAGTTGTTGACGTTAAGCTGGAATTATGAAGTTGGGTATATCCCTATAAGTGATCAGCGGAACGGAAGATCGGAATTTCGAGGATAAGCAAAACCACCAGATGCCGGATTTTCAGATCCAATGTATTCCCTACAGGTATGAGTCCTTCGCCGGATTCAAGATAGTTTCGAATACAAAGGAGTCGTCATATTTTCGAATCTTCATCATCTGCTTCACCAAAGACGTACAAATTCACTTACACCATGCTGCCTCCAAGAAGGAAGACAGCCCGGGCTGGTGTAAATATGCCATGTCATTATTTCTACCTATTAGCCTATCAATTCCGTTCCCAGTACAGTATACTACCCCAATATACATCCGTGCAATTTCACAGTTCACAGTTGTCCTTGTTTACCCCTGAATAAAAGTATTGTACCCATCTTTACAACTTTGAAATTTGTTATCGATTTTTCTTTCTTTCTTTCTTCCTTCCTTCATTCTTCTCCCTACATTTACTCATCTTGGAGCATTCCTCCCACCAAAACTACTCGTCGTCGTCGGAATCGCTCAGGTCATCAGGGACTAGAGCCCGGTAGCGCCTGCTGGCGAGGTCCTCGACGAGGCCGCCCTCGCTCTCGGGGTCGACGTAGCCCTCGCCGCCGAGCAGCGAAAGGGCGACGGGGAGGAAGACGAGGGCGTGGGCGGCGGCGAGGACCACGAGCGCGAGCCAGACGCGGAAGTAGTAGATCTCGAAGATCTTGGACCGCGTGAAGGCGAGCACGCACACGCCCAGCAGCTTCGTCACCGTGATGCCGCTGAACACCGAGCCGCCCACGTTGACGAGGGCCGTCCACGCGCGCGCGTCGCGCCCCCGGAACCGGTTCTTGGCGCGCTCCATGACGGAGCCCGACGGGAACATGAAGGCGCGCGCGATGTGCGCGCAGAACTCGACCGCGATGCCCACGCAGATGATCAGGTTGACCAGCGACACGGCGTTGAGCGACACGTCGAAGGCTGCCATCGCGCCGATGATGTCTATGACCGTCATGAGAACTGTCACGGTGACGACGAGCGCCGTGACGACGGAACCTAGAAGGACGGTGCCGACGGCGAAGATGATGGCGAGCGCGGAGCCAAGGAGGGCGGCGGTGAGGTTGACAATGCTCGCGTACTGGTCAAAGAAGATGTAGAATACACTGTAGGGGAAGATCTCAATCCCCGTATTCGCACTGACGTCGTTGGCAATGCGGCGAGCTGATGCATATGCCTTGATAAAGTCATCCTGGCTACGCAGAGGCTTGTGCATGGTCCGGAAATGGCTCGCCGGGACGTTGAGTTTCTCGGCGTCCACGACCACAGCGTTGCTGTATGAGGCCTGGCCAGCCAGGGGGCACGCGTCGGTAGTTGGTGACTGCAGATACTTCTCTAGGTAATGGATGAACTCGTCTCCCTCGGGCATGCCGTGGAGGGTGATGTTCCAGGTCGGATCACGGTTCGCGAAGCAGACGTTGCGACCCTCCTTGCAGCAGCTCTCGAAGTCTGGGTTAAGCCAAAGCATAAAGTCGTCAATCCAACTAGCCGTTGGGGATGATATATAAGAAACATCGGGTCGCTTCCGCTCCTGCTCAAGTATGTTCGTAAGTGATAGTTGTTCGCATGTCGTAAAGCGAGAGCAAATATCTCTCTGGTTGGCACGAGACGTCGCGTTCAGGTTCTTGACAACAAAGTATACAGGCGGGCCGGTGTCTAGATAGCTATACATGTCGTTGAAATAATCGATAAGATAGGAATCGTCAGGTAGAGCGACTCGCTGGTCTAAGCCAAGCTCGACGTATGGAATCAAAGCAACGCCAGCGGCAAGAAGGCCGAGGAAGAAGGCGACTATGATAACCTTGACCTTCTTACCCAGTAGAGTAGGAGCATAATACTTTCGAATAAACTGCTGCAACCAGGACTCGTCTGGAATATCATACGGACGAGAGCCGCCAGGACCATTGCTGCCGCTCAGGTGAACGCGAGCCGCTCTGATCTGAACGCAAGGGAAACAGTCGGCTCTATGGTCCTCGGTTCGCATCTGGTTATATGATAAGATAGAAATAAAGAGCGTCATCTGTAAGAGCGCATTGATGAACACCGCACCTGCGGCATAGACGGCAAAGTTCCTGACTGCGGGCATCCCGACAAATGCGCCGAGAGCAAAAGATACGGTTTCCGTAATGGCCGAGAAAAGGATAGAAGGGCCCATTCGTCCAAGTGCCCTAGCTATCCTCTCTTCTACCATGGCATCGGGATGGCTAAGATTGACGCGGTCGAACTCGTTGACAATTAAGAAGATATTGTCCACTCCAACAGCTAATACGATGAAAGGAATAACCTCGGCGATGATGAGCGTGGCCTTGATACCCGCCCATGAGAAAAGTCCGATGGATGAGGTGATTGACATCAAGACAATCAAAATACCAACCAGGCCGAGCGTGAACTTGCTCTGAACCAACGCAACAGCTGGATTCCTAATCAGCTCGCGGATGGTCATGCTGCTCGAGCCCAAGGCAATGGATGCATAGAGGAACATGACGATGTAGCTGATTACAATGATTGTCGCATCAGAGTTGGTAGATTTGTTCAGCTCTTCCTCCAGACTAACTTCGGTAGAAAAGGAAAGACGCAGACCCCGGTCTGCCGCCTCCTTCTGAGCTTCCAAAAGCCGGGTTTTCAAGGACCGTTCCCAGTCCATAGCATGATCAAGCTCCGAACTGTCCTCAGGGTGATTGTTGACAACCCACGTCACCGTCATAGCCCGCGCTTCAGTAATATTTTCGATGTTGTCGTAGCCTCCCAGTATCATATTCGGCTCTATCGGTTGTCCGAAGTCGGGACGGCAACCCACAGGAGATTCGGCACACTCCTTGAATTGAGATTCCCAATTCTTCGTACCGTCGAAGTATACGGTCGGGGACTGCACAACACACGCAGGGCCAATCGGCTTTAAGCATACGTCTTGGAAGGTAGTGCCAAAGCTTTCGCCCTTGAGCTTCTCGACACTCGCCTCGACATCCGCCCACCACGTGAGAGTTTCGTAACTAAGGACTGGGCCAGGCCCAGACGGCTGGGTGTCGTTGACTAAGAATATCTTTTGCGCGCGATAGAAGGCGCCGAAATTCTCGTCGAAGAATGCCTTCTCCTGAGCTGCGGCCGAGTCCGGGGCTACCCACAATCTTGCCGGCTCCCTCTCGACATCGAACTTTATCCAACCAATGCTGAGGACGACGACTACTAGTAGACTGGCAGATATGGTGATGGCCGGGAATCTCGCACAAAGATGACCCAGCTTGCTAAAAGCGGTATCACACCACGTATTAATTCGGTAGTTTTTCTGGGGTCGGTCGAACATAGCAGGGTTCCGAATAAGATCTCCTTCATCCTCATCATCACTCGGTTCTGCACCTTGCAGCAGATGGAGCCGTTCGCTCCGTCTTTGTGCATGCTTCATCCAAGCAATGTGACCAACAAGGGCGATGACGAGCGTAAAAAGCAAAACTCCATAGATGAATATCGAAGCGAACGACAGGCAAGGAAGCACGCCGACTTTACAAGACCCGGCCTGCTTCACAGCCGGTAGTTCCGGACACACCGCAGGACAATCGACACAAGAGCATCGGAAATTAGGATCTTCGTCGTTGCACTTCTTGGGCTTCATATCCCTCGGTGCCATATCCGGTTCGGAGTACTCCACGGGAAAGTTTATTTGGAAGGGTGATCCGATAGCCTTCTCGTCACCAAGGAATTTCAGGAGTTGGGTGTAGTTTTTTGCGCCGCCGCCGATGAAGTCCATAGCCTTGGAGTTGGATGCACCGAACTTAACCTCCTTGCAGCTGTCGTAGAAGCCCTCGCCGTATTCTTTGGAGATGAGCTGATCCACCTCGCCAACCATCGTCTTCCCATTCTTCTCGATCGTCCTGGTCACGTTGATAAATAGCGATTGATCTGGGGAGCAGCTGAAGGAGCAAAACAAGTTGTAGAAGTTTTCCTTGCAGGCGGGACAGGAGCCGATGATCTGGTTCGGCGTGGAGAGCTCGGATTTGAGGGCGGAGAGCTGCACGATTATTAGCAAGCATCGCCGTGAACCGATCCTACGTCTATACATATGTCTCTGGAACTATGCTATCCATAATATGGAATTCGCAGGCTCGGGTGGGCAATACAAACGCACCTGTTCAGAACTGCAGCAGACCTTGCTGTCCTTCCATTTCGAACCGCATACTGCTTCGAGTTCATTCGCGAAGTTCGGGTCAGGGGTGGTAGCTAATCCATTATCTACACAAGGTAACTGCTTGCCGAAGAAGCTCTTCTTGCCGCAGTGACCTCGCATGGCGCAACGGCCGGGTTCGTGTATGGGAGTATAGAGCTCATCTGCCACAACGCTGCTGACTAGCAGCAAGGCGCCGACGACGAGCTGGGATATTAGACCCATGGCAATGCTCCGCGGTTTGATGCGATAGAATGATTACACCATGGATGTGAGGTATTTGTAGATACTGGTTAGTAATAGTAATAGATGAAGTTGTTTGGAGGCGGGTTGATGATGACGAGGAAGAGAGCTGCAGGTGTTCCCAGGACGGCAGGTGTATGGTGTGTCGCATGAGTTGTCCTGCGTCATCAAACGGCAGCGAATGATAGGCCCCGTAGACTAGGCCCATGCGACCCTCCTCGGCCCTGGTCCTGCATCAGCTGGTGCGCTATGCTATGCTAGGTCAGACACTAAACTTAACTGTAAGTGGTTGCTTTCGTCCTAAGAATGTACCTATGTCACCTCTGCTAAGACATTCATTTCTCTGCCAAAACAACTTCCAAAATATTTAATATTAGGAACCAACCTAAAGAAAAGGACGTGGCTTAATACTTGTAATGCTTTAGGTCGTTACTGGTGCTATCACATACTTCTAAGTATTACTTACATATGTACAGTTGAGTTTTCAACCCACCCAGGTACTCACTATTGAAGATAGATGAGATAAGAGATAGAAGTAAGATATAGAAGTAGTCTGATACAAAGAAAGATATCAATACTCAAAGCTCTCATACGCAACCTCTTCGCCCTCTGTCCATTTAAGCAGAGTCTTCCTCATATCAGGCCCCATGCAACAGTAATATTTTCTCCTGCCCTTCTCTCCCTCCGCCAGCACATCACCAACCTCGACCCTTCTCTCCAACACATCAGCTCCTAGCCCATGGATCGTAGCTATCAATACCCTCTCCTCCACACCCACTTCCCCGGTGACGAAGAGTTTCGTGACGCTCCCTAGGCCGGGTACCCGTTCCAGGACGTCGACCGCGAGCGGAAGATCCTCACCTTTCAGACTCCACAGCACCCGAAACCGCGCCCTTCCCCCGTCCGCTTCCAGAACGCCGGGCGCCTGTGCCATCAACGGCGTGATCCCCACGCCCGCCGCCACGAACACTTGTGTGCCCTCCTTCTCCCCATCCCCGTACCCTTCAGCCAACCGAAACCCCTCCGCGCCGCCGAACCCAAGCACGGGGATCTCAAGCGGGACCCTCGTATTCCAGCGCTCCAGCAGCCGTGTCGCAGGCCCGTGTCTCCTCACCGTAATCTCAAACTGCACCTCCCTACCCTCCCTAACCAACCCCGTCCTCCCGTCCACAGCCTCCGGGTCGAGCGGCCGACTCACGGTAAACGTGCGCACGAAATCGTCGTTCAAGCTCTGCGGATCATCATCGCGCATGTGCGCGTATCCCGCGTCGAGCTCCGCCGCAAACCCCAGCGTGACGTGGCATCCGGGCCGCCACGCCCGCAGGGGTCCGTCACCCTCTTCCTTCGCGAGCGCGAACACGTACCGCGAGACCGTCGGCGTGAGCCTCGTCCTCCGGACCAGCGTCGCCGTCGCCGTCGCCACTGCACCACCGCTCCCGGATCCCGTTTCTTCCTTTTCGGCGGCCAGCCGCCGCACCCCCGGGTTGTACGGCGAGAAGTCCGCCGCCGTGCCGCGGAGCGGCAGCCCGTCCCTCACGAGCCGGGCCGCAGCCACGTCGACGCGCACGGCCAGCCTCGCGCGCGGCATGCACGCGGCCGCCTCATCGCCGACGAGCACCGTCGCGCGTCCCGTCAGGTACAGCACGTCGCCGGTCTCGAAGTCCGGGAACACGAGGCCCGCGAGCGGGTCCCCGTGCAGGTTCCCGAGAGTCTGGTACAGCCGGTTCCCCGAGAACTCGGGGTAGATCAGCGTCGCGCCTTCCCTGCCGTTCCGCAGCACGCGCACGAACCCCGGCGCCCCGCCGCGGTGGTTCGCGTCCATGCTCTGCGCGCCGTGCTTGCTGGCGATGAAGAACAGGTCCGCCTTGGCCACCAGGTCGAGCGCGGCCTGTGGGAGCGGGACGCCAGCCTCTTCGCTCATGATAAGCTGAGGGCTGGGGATGTGCGGGACGATGTGTTTCTTGTTGAGATACTTGGGGCAGTTGCCCAGGGACTCGTCGACGCGGACCGCGAGCTGCAGGTCGGCGAGCCCGGGCTCGGTGCGAGTGACTGTACCAACGACCATGCGGCCGGCGAGCTTGACGCGGTCGCGCGTCGAGAGGTCGATCGCGAGGCCCGCCATCAGTTTTCCGCCCTCCGGCGTCACGACCGCGTCATCAACGATCTGTCTGGTCTTTGCGTCCGTGAATAGCTCCTGCAGCACCGGGTCGTGCCTCACGTCGGCCGTCGCGCGGACGCCGAGCACGCCCTGGGCGACGGGCCGGCAGAACCCAGCCTCGCCTCCCCAGATCGTGGCCCACGGCCGTCCCTGCTCATCTAATGTGCCGAAGGCCACGAGCGGTGACTGCGCGATGCGGTAGGCCAGAGGCATGGGGAGGCCATGGTGTGTGGGGTTCTCCCTCTGGGGAGCGCGGAGGAGGCTCTGAATGGCCTGCTCGCCGGGGTGGAACTGAGATGACTCGAGTGTGATGATTTGTGCCATTTTGTGTTAGCTTTGCCGTCTCTCCTACCTAGGTATGTAAAGGTAGTATGGAAATACTTATAAGTATCCAAATCGCAACGAACGCCAGGTCATGGAGATGCCACTCATAACTATCTGGTCCTGTATTACTGACCGTCTTGCGTATTTCAAATAGACGGCCACATCGTCTAAATCCATGTTAAACTTCACGAAATCCTATGTGGACAGATTTCCATATAAGGTGCCTATAGTTACAATTAGTTATCGTCATCGGTAATGGCGTGCGGTCTTGGTTTACAGGCTATGACAAATCAAGGGCGCGCCAACGGAATTGACATTCAAACCCCGAATACGTCTTAGGGCATTTGTTCACGAGTTTGCAGACGCCCAAAAACCGAGGAATATCCGCAATACTGAATAATCGCTAAAGATACAGTTGCCGCATCTATTGGGTACCTATGTCACAAGAAAGTAGGTACATCAGGACCCCGTTCATTAGAATCATTGAATCTGCCTCTAAACGCCACCCTGTCCAGACAGCTTCCTAAATAGGAAAGGATAGCCTCCTAAGTCTTCCTAGACATTTCGTGCCAACCATCATAAAGAGGGACATCACCATCCATTTCCCTTAGTGGTATGATATTAAGGTACCCCGCCCATACACCCCATTGTCTTTCTAGACCATCAATTAAGATAGAACACTAGTATCGTGGGTAGTCACGCTGTGATTCCAAGTCGCCGCCGTAGTTGTAGCCTTGTCCCATACCCCGTTGACTCGACGCTGTTCCGGGACGTTGTGGGTAGTATCCGTCCAGTTGTCGAGGTGGCATGGGGGCCGTCATGTTACGTTGCGGCGGCATCCTCTGAGCCGGAGGCATGGGGGTTGTGATGCTGCGCGGAGGTGGATAGGGAGAGGGGCCATTATAGGCCGGCCCGTTGGAAGGAGGGCCTCGGTTCGAATACGTAGATGGCGCTGGACTAGAGCGGCCACTAAGCTGGTTCACCGGACGAGGCATAGGTCGGTTATAACCGTCCATCGGAGGCGGAGAGCGGACGGACTGCGGAATCGACGGCAAGGCATCAGACGAATAGGTAGAGGGGCTTGCAGTGTAGCCACCGCCAAATCCACTGCCGTTAGACGGCAAACGGGTAGGCTGAGGACCCGAACCGAAGCTCCTATTCGATCCCGAAGTTCCTGGTCGGTTCGGTGCCTGATAGTTGTTGAAGTCGATAGACGGTAGAGATGGCGCTGGAGAGGCGGATCGATCAAAGCCCATGGCGGCCGCTTCACCCATCAAGGGAGCCCGAGATGAATAACTAGCCGTCGAGACATTCGTCATCGATGTTCCCTGGCGTGATGGCTGTGGTCGTTTCACATCCCAGGAATCGAGCTCAATGCTGCGCACAGAGCCCGGTCGTGAGCTATATGCCGGAAGGGTAGCCATCGTATCATTGCGGTTGAGCATGGGCATCTCCGGCAGCTTGTCGTCAGTGCCGGGGTTCATTAGAGTCGGTAGAGTCGCTTGCCGCTCGACAGGCGGCTTTTCGCCGGCTTTCTTCGCAGCCTTGTAACTCGCCTTAATCCGCTCTTGCTCCTCCTTAGCCAATGCCTTATTGACCTTAACCGTAACAATCCTCGTCAATCTTTTGTTGACCTTCCGTTCGCAGTAGCCATGGAGACCGCCGTCCTGACGAGGAATGTAATGCCAGAGGAAGAAGACGTAGAATAAGGTGGCGGTGAGTAGAAACAAGACCGAAAACACCCAGATAATCAACGTGAAGACCATGCCGGACAATATCACGACCTGTTGCTTGTTCTCGTCGGCGAGATGCTGGAGCTTGCCGAAGAAGGTTCCGAGCGTGCTCTGCACCGATGAAACATCGGTTGGGATGAGATCCGAGGTGTATACGGAATACAAGGTCAAGGCATTCACAGCTTGACGTGGCCCAGAGCAGAATATGACACGGATCCAAGCTGAGATTGCGTTAGTAGCTAAACTCGTTACGATTCCTTGATCGAGACCTATCACTTACATTGAAAGCTGAAGTACGTAAAGAGTGCAACGTATTCAGCTCCTTTCTTAGATTTGGTCAATTCGGCGAAAACTAGGAAACGTCTCCATCCCTGGCCTTCACCAAACCGAGTACTCTCCAAGCGCACAGCGAGATTGTCAAGATAGCACTCGGCTACACTTCCCCGCTTCATAACTCTCATAGCTCGGAGATGTTCGAACGCTAGGTTGATGAAGGAGGCGATGATGCAGCCTGAAAAGATCCATTTGGAGACATCTAATGGGACAAGCTGGGTGGGCGCGATGCTAGACGACCACGTATTGAAAGCCAGCAAGTTGATGGCAGTAAAGGTGTCAACACCATAAACAGCCACAGAAATGATAAGAGATAAGTAAAGGTAAACGTAGGCGAAGGGTGTGAAACAAGACGTGGACTTGAAGTCTTTGAGGCTCTAAGTTAGAAAGGTTAGCATGACATTTGGTCCATCAGATATCGCGCATTGGAACCTACGATGGCATCCCACTTCTGCTCGGGTCGAATTTCGACCTGTTTTCGACTGCTGCCGCAACCCATCTTGTCGGATGGTCAAAGGTCGGCGCTAGATCCAGTCTATGCAGTTGTAAAGATAGTTCGGCTAAGAAGGGGGTATCAAAATGTCGCCAATGAAGAAATGTGTTTCGAAGGATGGAATCGAATTGAATGTAATCGCAGTCGTGATTCCTGTTTGTAGTCGTCGTCGTCAATCAATGATCGGTTGATGATTCGGTCCGGCCGTCGTGCACAGTCGTCCCTCGCCCGCGAAGTAATCGACTGCGCCCTCGAATTGGAAAAGATAGCAGAAGCGCGCAAGGCGTTAAGGGGAAAACGGGTTGAGGAAGAGAAGGGATTCCCGGAAAGGGCTCGCGAAAGGAAAGACAAACGTCGTCTAGAACTAGGCGAACGTTGGAAGACGAGACCGAGTGAGAAATGATAGGTCTCAGCGCGCTAACAACAAAGGCATGCCAGCGAGGCTAGTAGGTGTCTGAAAAGGTCGGGAGGCCACTATTGCGGTCTCATTGCAGGCAGATTGCTATTCCTACACCTCGGGATTCCGACCGCCAAGCGAGATGGTCCGAGTAGGTAATGTCTCGGGGTTGCGCGTTGGTTGAAGTCCAGTTGCTAAAGACAAGGCAGCGCATAGATTATGGGGAGAGGGCACGGATCCAATGTCGGCTGGTGTCGTCCGGCGTTGTTTGATCGACTCTTGGGGGCACGAAAAGGGAGAGTATCAAAAGATCGAATTGGGCTAGGATAGTGGGTATCGTAATGATGATTTAAGTGAGCGAATATGTGGTTGTATTTTTTTCAATCGCAACTCTCATTCGATGACGAAAAGTTGTTATTATTCCCACGATGGGCGAGTATGAGGACAAAGTGCATTGATTGGGGACAGGAACGAAGGTGCGAAAAGGAGAGATGAATGAGGCCTCGGGGTCTTGGTGCCTGGAGGCAGGAGCAGGGCAGGAGGGGTGAGTCGGTTGCGCCGTTTTGACGGGTTTGAGATTACAAAAACGGGTAGGAAGCATAGAGTACAACAAGGGTAGGTCGTACCGACGATCAATCCGGAAGCTGATTGGGCGTCTATCCCCTGATATGCAAGGTACCGGGTGCTAAGATCAGCTTTAGCGCCGTACCTCCTTGTGGCTCCTTCTCGGTTTGAGGGTTAAGGCGTGGGGGGGATGTACTGATGTATCTGTCAATCCTTTGATAAAAATACCCACCCAGCCATCCAACAGCAGCTCTCAATTTAAAGGAAACTCGAAACATTGAAACGTCGTGTTTCCATCCAAAATCCCGTCCATTTATTTTAATGGATTACTGTAAATGACCCACGGATAACATACAGCCGTCGGTAGAGAGACGTTGACTTTCTAGTATGTTCATAACCAACTGGACAGCTAGACCGATTCCTATCTAAGTAAGCCAGTGTCGAAGCGCTTCAGTCATCCATCGTCTCACTCTGGCATATGCAGAGCCAGTAAAGTCTGGGATCGACCACGTAGTACAGGTCTGCAAACATCAAACATAATATTTACAATTTACAACAGCCAAAGAAAATATACCTTCATATCTCTTAATCTGATCATCTCTACGAGGTTTCTCACCTGACCAAACCGGAGGATATGACAAGTCCTCAACATTCACTCGTCGCCAATCTAGGATACCAATGGAGCATGTGTTCTTGCTGAAAAACAACAACGATGATAATTAAAAACATATCAGGTAGTCATCGCGGTAGAGTACTAGTTCTTGGTAAGTCTGAATGGAAACATGTAAAGAAGTCAGCATTCAAAAGTCTCTTGAAGAATCCGGGTGCGATGCGAGACTACTAGGTCAGCAAAGTTCTTGAAAGGGTACAAGTGTAGTCACATTGTTGTCAACAAGAAGTGCTTTGATGGTTCTGGACGAATCTGTCTCTGGAATGTCGCCCTTTTCCTTGTACGGAGACGGGGGACAAAGGCATTGATGAATATCAACATTCCAAAGAAATCATCCTCAACACACAGTTTATGTCCAGGTCAAATCTTCTATAGCCTGATTCATTACCTTTTCGTCTACTATCTCTAAAGTTACTTTCATCGCCTTCTCATTTATAGGCATTTTCATACAGGGAGAGAGAAAAAAAAATACTGTGGTCGCAATGGTTTTCCTCAGCCCCTATGGCGATGCTTCCAATGCTCTCGCTTTGAACTACGACTTTCTCACCGAAGTTTCGCCTGGAGTCTGGAAGGTCAGCGACAAGAAGACTAGGACAGAATGGCTTGCCCATGACATGACCGACAGCTTGACACAAGACTCGTTCAGTCCCAGGCTCCAGAACCGGACGCCTTTTCGGACCTTGCTGGAAACAGAGTGGAACCGCGTCCTCAGCCCTATGTTCACCATCTTGTCTCATGACAACCTAGTGCGTATGAAGGATTGGATCAACGTCAAGAAGCCTCTGGTCGGCGGTAACACGGAGTATCGCACCTACGTCGTCTGGGATAACTGCGACGCCGGAGTCCTGGGGAATTTGCTCGTCCCCCCACCGGTTCCAGTGAAAACGAAGAAAAAGTACCCAGACAACGACGACGACGCTGTTAAGGTTGACGATAGCGAGGATGAGGAGTACACATTGGAGCCTTTTATGCCAGAATCTATTTGCTGGCACGTCCTCCTCTCCATCATGAAAGCCCTAGCATGGCTCCACGACGGCAGTTGGGAGATTTTATATGGGAATGAGGGTCAATTTACAATGTCTCCGGAACCGGACTGGCAACCTATATTGCACCGTAACATCACTCCTAACAACATATTCTTCCAGCACCCGGAAGTCGGCGAGTGGTACGGACCCTGCAAGCTAGGAAACTACGGGAACTTGTACATATCCGGGCATCATAACGGAGACGGCTCTAAGTCTAAGGACCGGGACTTTAGCAAACCCTTAGCTCCCCATCCGTTGTCGAAGTTCCAACCCTTAGAGGGGCTTGCCTCTGCAGACAAAGACCAGGGCTATACCTATCCTCAGCTAGTGAGTTAAATGAACCTTCCTCCTCCTCTGGCACGTAAATTAACCATGTCTCTAGCCGGATCAACCGTACACTTTGATCAGCGAGTTGAGAGCCTTGGGGGAAATCATACAGCTGATGATGTTGGAGCCCAAGTCAAAACACGACCTGACAATAATTCGCCAACAATCGGTTGAGGAGAACTTCTGGCATACGAAGTACTCCCCGTTGTTGAAAAACATGGTGTCGATGCTGATGACCTACAACCCCGACGAGAAGCTGGAAGACGGCACCTACGCGCTGCCGACCCGGGAGTGTTTCACAAGCATGCTCTGCACCCAGGCCTACGAGAAATTCCGAGACTGGCAACAGAGCGGCGATCCCGAGGGGAGGAAGGCGACCATCAGGGAGTCTACGATTCGGAAGCAGCAGATAGACGAACGGACGCTGCTGATCGTAGAGAATATCCGGAACGAAGCATTACGCAAGGTCCAAGAGAAGGACGACAAGGTAGACATGAGCTCGTATGAGGTTCCTAAGCCTAAGCCTCGGTCTCTGGACCATCTGGAGATGGTCAACCCGGCCGCGCCCCTTCCATATATAGAGCCTGAATTTATTGGTGAAAATGAAGATGGTGAGGAATTCACAATGACTTATATCGAGTCTCTTATTAAAAAGGAAGAAGAATGAGGACTCGATACTACTTTCTTCTACTCGGAGCGATGCTTCGGAAAAGGTGGATAGGGGCTGTTAGAAATTCCGGAACGAGCACGTGGCCCTGCTTGTCGGTGGAAACTCGAGGTTAATATACCACAGGGGAGACTATTCGTAGAGGAATGATTATAGAATAGAGGAGCTCAGCAAAGGCTGCGATGTATTGTATATGCAGAATAGCGCATTTGTATTAGTTGTCATCAAGAGTAATTTGTATACAATCTTGACGCTATTCGCATCCTTAAATCAAACATACCCGAAGTTTAGTGTAGTCTACTGAGCCTTTACTTTCCAATACTTCCAAGTCCCACCATACCACAAGCCACGCAGAAACTCGCTGAACCCATAACCTTTCTGCCACCCATCCCCCTTCGACCTCTCCTGGCTGATCTTCCAGAACAAGGTCCCGTCGTAACAAGCCCTCAAGTCGTCCTTCCAGACTCGGCCGTCCTTCTGCAGCAGAAGCCAGGTTGTCCACCACTCCATGACCGCGAAGCTCCAACCGGCTGGATCCGCAGCACAGCGGTCCTTCCTGAGTAGTTCTATCAGATCACTGACACTGAGCCCCCCAGTGCCGGACGTGTCGAAGCGGTCGAACATGTGGTCGAACCGCTCCGTATTAAGATTCCCATCGAAATCGTAGACACCGGAATCCGAGCCATGCTTGGCCTTGTGGATATCGTTGACGTATATACGCAGCAGCGGGTCTGGGATCCATGAGTGGCCTAGCCGGGTGGGATAGGAGAAGAAGAAGGGAATGAGGAGGGAGCCGAGGGAAAATAGGATGCAGAAGCCTAGTTCGCGAAATCCGTTGTACACGTCTGAAGGCCATATGATGCCATCATTATCTCGATCGAAGAATGAGACGTGCTGCTGGAGGGCCGTCTGGGGTTTCTTGGAGGTCTGGTCTGTACTCCCTCCGTTTGGCAAGGCTGGACGACCTTTTATGTCATTGACGTCTCTACGACATTGCGGAGGAGGTGAGCTTGTAGTGAAACCTGCCATGAGATGCCTAAAACCCCGAAATATTTAAGACAGGAGAAGATTTCATTGCTGAGAACCAGGGGCTTCAAGTTAGAAGTTCATGATGCCATTCCGTAACACGACATGGGGAATTTCCCATGTGGCTGTCAAGTTTCGGCTGTAATTACGAGGTATCGACGTCATTGCGTAGAATAGCTATAGTTACTGATCTTTTACTTTGAACAATTAATGTGAACAAATTAATATATCGATTTATCCTAGAACCTATACTGTAGTTAATTTACCATGCACATGTGTCAATTCTTTTCTTAGAGCCTAAGATAGCACACAGCACACAGCACACACCTAGAGCTTAGATCTATTCGAGGCAAACGGGGCCTGTGTCTCTAGCTTCATTAGTAAGTATCCAAGTCCAATTCTTCACCTTTGATATAGATAACCTTATAGAGTAACTGAAATCAATTGTTCACAGGTAAACTTAGCATTCGCCTCATGAGTAGGAGTAGGTACCTAAGGTAATCGATAAGAAGAAGAAGCGCTCAGACCATACACATACGCTAAGTACAAATATAGTGCGCTATGCTACCCCTGAAACAACCTAACCTACGCTGGAGGGGAGATGGAGACCGGACCCTCGACGTCACACCAACTGCAACTGGCAGCTTTACTTGCACACTCTTGAGTTTCGTAGTCGAACCACGACCAAGTTTAACGGCGTTTTGATTCTTCAACATCTCGACGGACAATTAACTCCCCCCGAAAGCGAGGCCCATCCTCACCGTCAATGCAAAATCCCCAAGCCCGTCCTCGGCGCGCCGTCGTCATAGCCGAACCGGAGCCCCTCAAAACGACGGCGACCTAAGAAAAAAAAAACGAATCTCGGGACATGCGACATATTTCTATATCTACCTACCTAACCTAAGCCATATCCCTCCAATCCAACCCAACGACCCGGATCACATTCCCAAACGAAACCGAAAGGAAAAAAAAAAAAAGATGTCGCTCTCCTCGCCCACGCCCTCCCTCCTGCTGACCAAGCGGCTCACCGCGTTCCTCAGCTCGAACCTGAGCGCGCAGATCCACACGGCGGCCCTGACCACGCTGTCGGGCAAGCTCCTCGCGCACGCCTCGCCCCACGGCGTCGGCGCCCTGCGCACCCAGTGCACCGTGGCCGCCTCCATCTGGGTGCAGTACTCGTCGCGCGCCGCCGGCCTCGCCGTGGCCGAATCGCTCCCGTCGTCGCACTCGTCTTCCCCGCAATCGCCGGAAACGCGCTGCGCCGAGCCCGCCTCGCCTCCCGGCGCCGTCACCATCCAGCTCGCCGCCGGCGTCGTGGTGATCCGCCGCCTGCGCTGCGGCCTGCTGTTCGTGTGCGTGGGGCCGGCCGGCGATAGCAGTAGTAGCAGCGGCGCCGCAACAGAACAACAACAACACCACCACAGCAGCAGCAGCGCGATGCCGACGCCCCAACAGCAACAACAACAACCGCCCTCGACTCCAGGCGGTGACCACCGGCCGCCGATGACGCCGCCGCTGGGGTCGCCGTCGGAGGTGGAGAGCGTGGCGAGCCTGGGGGCGGCGACGACGGCGAGCGTGGCGACGACGGCGAGCACGGCGGCGGCGGGCGTCGTGGCCATGCGCCGCCAGGCCGAGGAGCTCGCGCGCTGGCTCGACGATAAGCTCGGGACCCTGGGGGTGCTCGAGGAGGCGTTTGGGATCGAGACGAGATGAGATGAGATGACGGCGCTGGTATATATATATTTAAGGAAGGAAAAGAGGGGGGAGGACTACGGTTCTAACGGGAGAAGAAACATTTATATTGAGGACACGGTTCTTACGATGTGGTTCGAGATATACTAAGGATACCTCGTCAGGCGGATTCGCTCCAGAGGACGGCCAGATGTCTCGTGATGCTAATCCGTACCTATCCGCCTAATTACGAAAGCTTGGCCTGCAGTACATGGCATAGAAACGCCGTGTTGGGAGGATTCGATATGCATAAGATGCTGAGGAGACATGATAGAGGACGGCCTCCCCGGTGGTTTTTGGCATTGGACTGAAACGACGACTTGCGGGGTAGAAAAGGTCAGAATAGACGCTTCTATCGACATACTCGTCGGCATCACGCATAATACCTCATAGGCTAAGTTAAGGCAAAGAGACATCCCATCTCTTATGAGACTAAAGAGGCCGCGACGGGGGCTTGCAGCTGGGGATGCATGGGAGATGATATTCTCGAAATGGCTGGCCTTATGGACCAAGTGTGGCTTCGGCGCAGAAAAGGAGTGTGCTTTGCGTGTGCGTTATCATCTCAGGATGCCATCAATAGATTAAAGACGGATATCCCAGTGATTTAGAGGGTAACAGGGCAGCTGAATGGTGCGGCCCTTAGATATGGAGTAGTTGAATTCGGCCGAAGCCTTTTTACATAATGGTTGAACACACCAAGTTCTGCGCATGCTCAGTCCCGCCATACATAATAATAATAGGAGTTCGAGGTAAGGTCCCCTGAATACTGCTCCCTCAAACTATATTCAGTGGCTGAAGGACCCTTGGATTTTAAGAATACCTGTGTAGCATCACAAGAGCCCAAGTCTTACCCGAAAACTTGGTTAGTAGGCAGGTATCTAGACTACCTATCAAAATGGTTCCATTGCCGATCGATCCTCGCACCAACCCGACGATACGGCACCGTTCCGGATCTGGGTCTGTAGGTCTCAATAATTACCCGACACCAGTCAAAGACGTAAGTCTAGACAGAATAGCTAGCTCGGTCTCGAGTTACGTACAAAGAGGGGGACGAACGTAGGGACCCGCCCCGATTATAACGAGCAGTCACCGGTAGGGTGATCGAGAAAACGGCAAGTTGCATGATGGGCCATCTACTCCCGCTTCCTGTCCTCTTTTAGACTCGGACCCGGCACTTGGGTTCTGGTGCTAGCATGCTGTGTTGTAGTAATAGTTACTATGCGATGATCTTAAGGGGGGTTATTGATACGCAGTTGGATTTTTTATTTTATTTTTGAATTTTTCTTCTCGTGCCGCTTTGTGTGAAGGCTTGGAGATGACGAAATGGGAAGCCTACTGGCCAGTTTACTAGAACCTACAGCTAAACTGTGGGGTGACGATATGTAGCTCCTCGGGATCGTTCTTTGTGTGGATACAGAGTTGCCAATGCCCTAACTCTGACGCGCCCGGTATATCCTAGTTCCTCGGTCCGTAAGCGTCTAATGATCATATAGCGTCGATGTCTTTTATGACCATTGGATCGATTCTCGGATGAGTGGCACCTATTCATAGATCAGATAGAGAAAGGGGTACGGTACGCCATTGTTGTCCTGTCATTAATTCTCTATACGTAGGTTTATACTATTGCAGTGTGTTCTAGAGATCGAACCCGTATTCCTATTATTCCAATTGGCAATTTCAACGCGTATATTCAAGCGGTTGCGAAAAGACACACTCCCAAAACCATGCACCTGAGCCAAAGTATGCTCCTTGTTTAACCACGCACCCATGATGCATTCCAGGAACCTTCAACCAACATAATGCTAATACAGAATGAAAAAGGGGGTATCAGATGCAATGCCTAAAAGCAAAATATGTATGCCCGATGACGAGTGACGCCTAATAGCACAGATCGGCGACGGGTTATCATACTCTAGAAAAACGGAATGGAAGGACCCTACCGACGCCTCCTTTGCCTCTTCCCTCCATCTACACTATCAACCAGAGAAAAAAAGGAAAAATTCTTATCCTGCGGTGTTTGTTCACCAAGTCTTCTCGGCCTGGAAGCCCACGGAGTACCTGGGCAGCGAGCTGTCCCAGCAGACGGGGATCATACTCAGCAGGTTGACAAACTTCTGACCGTTCCTCTTGAAGTTGGTGACCTCGACGGCGATCTCTTTGTTGGACTCGACGGCCCATCGCATCTTCTTGATGGTCTCCTTGTCGACGTACTTGCGCGTAGAGTATTTCCGAACGTTGCCTCCGGGGGCTTGTAGAAATCGGCAGTTTCGCCCGACGGTCTCGGAAGGGGTGTAGCCAGTCAGCTCGGTGAAGGCGTCCGATGCATAGACTATGGGATAGTCCGGCTGCTGAAGATCGCACATGACGAGGGCGCACGACGCATCGATGGGGCCCAGGTCAATGGCTGGACTTGGTCTCGTCATGACTCGGATCTGACAGACGTTAATAGGGTTGAATTAGTATATACCAGACCTATACACTTACAAGTATGCTCATTATGTCGAAGCCACTCGGAGCATATAGGCCAGGATAGATGACGGAATCGTGCACGGTGTCTTTCGGCGACATGACGGCAGAATTTGCAACAGTGTCATCTTGGTAGTGGTACTATTTCGACAGAGTACGTTAGTATTCAACACGTAGCAAAACGACATGGGTGAGCAACATGAGTGGGTTGTAATAGAAATAGCCTAGACGGTGATCGGTGAGGGAACACTGTAACTCACCTGCAATGCGCTCTCCTCCCATGGATTCATGATGGGCATTCGTATGAGCGTACTGGTGACAGTCAAGGTAGAAGAGGCTGGCCGTGAGGGGGGAGTCGGAGCTGAAGTAGGTATGTGGCGGGCGGATGACGAATGTGGCAGAATATCTTCAGCAAGACGTAGGGCAGCTAGGTCAAACAAACTGCTATCTAGTGATGGTCGTGTATCCGGTATTACTCAAGATGTCAACAATTTTAAATCCCAGTTGTTGAGACGGTCGAGAAGTGGTAGAAAAAGGAGGTTGATCTGCGCATGTATATGTTGCCCGACTCGGGTCTCTCTTCTCGAAGTACCCAACCACGCTTGGATCGTGATCCGACTAAAGACGTTATGTTTCTACTAGATTGGCCATGCATGTCGAGTCGATGAAAGACGAACATTGGACTGCAAGCGGGTAAAGAAGGCGAGTGACATGTTCCAGGCCATCGACATGCGGAGTAAGTTAACGAAAAGTAAGATAGTAGGATGCGCTGCCGTTGCGTGATCTCCACGATTCCATGTCATAGCCGTGATCGAGAGTATAAAGCCGCCATCTCAGCCACGTAGCCCCTGGTCCCAGAACGGTCTAATGCAGCCCAAGCATGTCGGGAACCGCCATTTTAACCTGCTCCTGGGGCAATCGAACTGCTGTAGAAGTCCCTTGGCTTTTGGCTTTATGCAGTACCGTTTGAACCATCTGCGATCCGATTCTGAAAGTTCGATACGCAAACTATCGATATTTAGGTGGTCTTGGGGGGGGTCTCAGGTCTCAGGTCTTAGTTCGCAGTTCTCATGCCTGAGCCCCCCTTAAACATAAACACGCATTGTTGCTATAACTAGAAAGCGGCACAGGCCACCGTGAGCAGATCCCACGTCTGGTATCTTTGCTTCTGGTACAACACCGACAATGAATACGACCGAGAATGAGTAAGGCACCCGGACTGCTGGCGACTCGATAGAAGTTTGCAATCATGTTTCATTGCGAGAGCGGGTCGCGATTGATATCCCTTAGCGTGATAATTGGTGGTAAACTGTTTGTTCGGGACTCACTGCTGCAAGTTGGTTGCGTAAGGTTCGCAGAGTACATACCTGGTAAGATAAGAGGTGTGCAACTTGAGATGGAGAGATCCGTGCATCGATCGCTGCAGAAGCCGTTTCTGTCTAGATCTTGACAAAACAGAATCTTCGATCGTCATCGTTATTGGGCCGGGATATTTCAGGACTAGTAGAGTGGGTCCCCTCGAGGTGGTTTCTCATTTGTCTTGTATGATACCCCATGGCTGCCCCGGCACCCCTACCCTAGGGCTGTCTAGGCTTAGAGGCTTGCAGTCAATCAGCCTCAATATCAGCCTCTACGTGACGGGTATGCAGTTAGGTAACCTCTGCCACTTACTTTCTATGACGCACCAAAAAAAGAAAAGGGGGAGGGTAAGCTTGACTCTTACGGAATCCTCCCCAACCTTTCTCATCTCGAGTCTCGTTTCGAGTCTCGAGATTAGTTCGAGCTAAACTGGATCGCATGTTACAGAACACTTAGGCAGCCGCAGGTCTCATCCAAATTTTGCATCAAGAAACTATCAAATTCTTTAGGGCTAGTAGTATAGCAAGATATGTGAAGAAATTCAGAAAGTCAGCTGTATCTCTAAAGCTCATCTGAATACGTTTGAATCAGGAATCACTTCTGTCGTGCCAGTTGGTGTCGATTTTTTTTTTCTAAGAAAAAAAAAAAAAAAAAAGGGGAGGGGGGGGGGGGGGGGCGGTTCAAGAGGGTTACGGCCAACGGAATTCGCCACGGGTGGCCGGCGACGTACACTGAAACAGAACGTAAATTAGAAACAAACGGTTAGGGAC